>BDUI01000829.1:172638-185866 GCA_002335545.1 Apodemus speciosus
GGATTACCACTTTAACAGGATATGGTTATGCCTTAACTCTTAAAATGCCAATGGCCAGATGGAACATTGTGCAGTCATTTCATGTTGGCAAGGCAAGTGGGGTTTTAGCTGTTTTCAGTAACWCCGGAGGTCCTTTGGGGCTCGTGAACCAAGGCTTTGAGTCAGAGGAACTAGACGGACCTTGGAAACACAACGTTCAAGCTCTTGTGGCTGAGGTTCTAACTGCCTCTTTGAAACAAAACAAAGCAAAACACAAAATATTATCATGGTGCAAAATACCTGCCGGCCAGGACCATACTACGTAAGATGGAGTCCTCCTGGGATCTCCTTGTGTTCCAGCCAAGGGCGGGGCTCTGCACACTCAGATTCCTATAAGTTCATTCCCAAACCACGCCCAGCTAGTGGACGGAGTTCTGGACTTCCTGAGTGATCCCTGCGAGTGAGCCCCTGCCCTGGTGCACACACTTACTGATTTCAGCTAGTCTCCAGGTTGGCTTCTCCCTCTGAGGTTTGTGTGTGTGGGGGGGGGGGTTGGGGAGGGGGCAAGCAGGCACCGGTAGGAAACCCACATTTTACAAAACACCAGCTTATTCCTACGGGAGGAAGTGGTACAGCTGAAGCTCGTTTTCCAGGGGTCAAGTCCAAGGAAAATGCTTCCTTAGACAAAACAGCGTCATTTAAAAAAAGAATCTTCCTAGGAGAGACCCAGGTAGAGAATAGATCAAATTAATTTTTAAAAAGAAACCTGGCATCCCTGAGGGTCCCAGAGCACAGAGGGGCAGCACGTCGCTGGGGCGGGCATGAGACTCACCGTGGGCCAACACAGCCACCTTATTTCCACGCTGACCTCTTGGCCATGATTTTGGTACACATTCAGGAAGTGCCAATGTGTGAGTAACAGCTCTGCTGGGTGGCTCTTCAAGCCTGGTGCRTGTGAGTGAGCGTTGTCCTCTCCGGACTGGGAAGTTAGATACTTGCTTACRGACTGTTAACAAGACAAACCAGCAAGTGTTCTGTCCCAGTCTAAGGGAGACAAAATGAGTAGAGCTGAGGCRGCTGGGCGGCATCCGAATGCTGCTTCTCACTGCCCTCTCTGCTTGGCTTCCCAAGCTCCCACCCAACCCTGCTGGACTTACGGGACATACTCAGTATGAGGTCATAAGTTGCTAAACTCCACAACTGGACGAACTCTGCGACTCTGCAAAGCCAGAGAAGCACCCTGGGCTCACGATTTGTGGAGGATATGTCTGAGTTTTCCGGGCACTGAGGAAGGTGTCCTGGGGTCCCGAGGCCTGGTTTTTCATGACAGCATCTGCAGTAATGAGGACAGAGGTGAGAGGGGCTGCACAGGTCAGGGGATGGCCTGAAGGTGCTTTGGGGCTAGTTAAGGAAACAGCTGGGTGCTCTGAGAGACTCTCGAACCCAGGCCAGTTGCTAGGACGATGGAGGATGGGACTATCATCTCAGGAGTCTGTGTGGCCTTCTGGGGCCTGTTCAAGGGGGGGAAGCCAAGACACTTTGTTTCCTTTGTTTTTGACTTGTGGAATAAAGAGAGTAAACTGAGTTATTCACCTGAATACTTCCCACCCCACCCCACCCATACCCCCTGTAAGGAAGGGGCCTAAAATAAGSGYGTGGAGGGGCGAGAATGACCACAGAGGAAAAGCCACCCAAGCTCTGGCTCTCAGGACCTAGCCAGGCCTGGACCTTGGCCCCTAGCTGAATGTCTCAYTGATCACGGTCCTTGTCTCTGAGGAGCAGAGCTGAACTGAGGAGGAAGAGGAAGYGGAGGGAAAATCTGAGGGAGGGTGAGCCGTGCTGAGCTCGCCCSGAGCCTGGCTGAGGGGCTGGAATGAAGTTTTCTTCTCCCAGGTTTCAAATGAACGTAAGGTTTGGTGACTCACATCTGCATTCCCAGGACCAGAGAAGCAGAGGCAGGAGGACTGGGAGTTCCAGGCTGCCTCGGTTCCATAAGACCCCTCTTAAACCACAACCGAAAAGGTCGCAAACCGTTCTCTTTTGCCAAGTATGTGCCTCCCTCACCTGGTGAAGGGTTTGCTTGCTTTAATCACAYGCATAGCAGATAGAATGTTGGTTATAATAAAGTGATAATACAATAATTATASTAAAYACGTAATAAACTATAATAAATCACAATAAAGTCCAAGTTATGTAATAGAACGTAATACTTTTGGCTAACCCTTTGCGAGTCTGTASAAGCCAGAATGTCTCACCCCTGAATATTTCAGGGTGCTTTCAYGGAGAACAAAGGCAACCCCCTGAGCAGGCGTCCCTCTCTTGCGGTGTCACAGTCTCCGAGCTCCGCCTGCCTGCCATCCAGCATGCRTGGTGTCCTCTTGCCCTTGCTGTCTCAGGGATTCCTCCTTAGTGGGTGGGGTTAGCTTTTGGCTTGTAAGCTACCTGAGGAGAGGACTGTCTTGTTCTGTCTTGTCTCTCTTTGCTCTTTCTCTGTCCTGYGCCCGAGTGTGTATGCGTGAGTGTGTGTGTGAGTGTGGGGGGTACACTTGCTTGTGTGGACACGTGCTTGTTGGTGTCTTCCACAATCACTTTATGTTTTCAGATAGTCTCTCACTGAACCTAAAACTCTCAGATTGACTGGCCAGAGGGTCCATGAGATTTTCCCGCATCCACCATTCTCCCGCTCCCTCCCCACCACCCCCAACTTACCACTGTCTCAGTGCTGGAGTTTCAGAGACTCCACCACCTCGCCTCACTTTTCTGTGTGCTGGGGATCCCAGACTTGTGCAGCAAGCATGTCACCCACTGAGCATTTCTCCTGTTTCCCTCCCCTTGCTTGTCATGCATTTAGTCACATCTGTGTCACACGACAGTGACTTTAATATGCTCAGAGGGAGGAAAGGCAGAGCTGCAGAGGGGACATCCCTGTCTTATCTGGATTTCTGGGCAGGGTGCAGCTCCGAGATAGAGCAATTGTCTGGCATGTGCAAGGCCTTGGTCCATCCCCAACACTGTAAAACAAACCTGATTCCCGCCCCTCAGACCCCACTGGCTTTTCTYTGTCTTTGTCCACATTTAAATAGGCAGCAGCAACAAAGTAAGATAATTTTGTCTTCTGCTAAAAGTTTTCTGTCCTGGGGTGAATCCTTTCCCCCTCTTTTTCTTTTAAGCTAGGTATCACCCTAGCCCAGGTTAGCCCTGTGGTTTTGGGATAACAGGTGTGAKCTATCAGGGCTGGTTCGAACTTAAATAAAGAATTCCAACTGGCAACTTGAAAAAGCCCTTCAAGGGCCTGGAAGGCACTAGAAGATACCTCGCCAGGCTGCACAGGGGTCAGCTGCCTTGACTGGTTTGTTTTAGTTTCCTTTGAGAACCAGAAAGAGGGTTGAATGAGATGATTTCTGGTGGTTTCTAGCARCTKCCTGCTGYGTTTTACAGGGTTGTTTCGAGAACGTTTACTTCTGTGTGTAGGAAATACACTCCCAGTTCCAAACAGCCAACTGGCAAGTGAACATTCCAAGCGCAGGCAGTAGAGGACACACCTGCCTGTGCTTGTCTCAAAGTCAGCCTCCAGGCTCAGCTTCAGTCCCCGCTCTTCAGTCCTCATCTGTTAGAAACTTGGACTGTCCCTGTAACGTCCCTTCCTYGACCTAGGGATGCACAGTGTGTCTATCCTATGGGAAGTGGGGGTGGGAGTGGGTGGGAGTGGGTAAGAAGGATTTTGTCCTTAGGGTGGCACACTGGGCCTTCGCGTTACCTTGGGGGAAGAAATGATTGTCTCCTCTGGGCTCCAGTGGGCCACGCCTGGGAACCTGAGGTAGGCCCTCCATGTGAAGAACTGGGTAAGTCTTGCTCCAGTAAGCAAGTGCTGGAGCAAAGACATGAGGCCTCAGCCCTGCTTCCAGGAGGACCTAAAGCAAGCACGTGTCATCAGGGATGTGCGTGACAAGTGAGTGGTTATTCAGGGCTAATCTTGGGCTAGGATGCAAAGAGGAAGCTTCACGGAGGYGGCAGAGCATCTCTTGCCAGTYTCCAGTGTTACWGTGTGAAGATATAAAGGCATGTTGCAGGGCTCACCCTAGAATAATTGGGGGTGGGGGAGGCGTGTTAATGTGCCTTCCAACACGGATCTCTGTTGACAAGTTCCAAGATGATCAGACCGTGTGCCTTGACTAAGAAGTCCAAAGCCAGTGAGGCTCCAGCTGTAAGCCTCCAGTCTGCCAGGCTGAAAGTCCCGTCGGCCTTAGTTTTCCTACYGAGAGTGTGAAGTAGGAAGCAGAACGGGTCTTGCATGTGTTGGAGGCTCAAAAACATCTACCATCATCCACTGGTGCTGGGGTGCTGTTAGTGCTAAATCCAGCATTGGTCATGGGATTTTAATTTTAATCTGTTTCTAAACTGGAGATAATAAGAGGCTCAGAGATGTTAAAGAGCCTGGTCAAAGTCACTCAGCCAATAAGTGGTGCGTCTGTGTAGCAGCAACACGTAAAGGAACACCCTGGGTCACAGACTGTTCAGTGACCAGAGATGGAGGCTGTCTGGGTGTGGCTTCTTCAGTCCACTGAAGGAAACTATTCTCACCTCGTTGTGCCAAACCCATCTTCCCTTTTTAAATATAAAAATAATAAAGCCATTATATTTTTGGCTSTTCTTGGGCATGTCTGGATCAGTCCTGATGTCTCATCCTCTAGAATATACACTGTGTGGAGAAGTTGGAATGCCCCCTTGCTCTTGCCTGGACAGAGTCTTTTTCTCGTGCATGGAAACTGTCCCAAGCCACCCTGAGCAGCGTTGCCTACTCATTCCGTTGTCTCAGACCAGCACTTCTTTGCATAAAGGGCTGCCTGTGGCCACAGAGACCACATCCAAACATCTCTTTATTTTACTTGTGGGGGAAGCCGGGGTCCTCGTGGCCTCCACCTATGATGGTACCACACCTTAGCACATCCCACAACCCCTCAATGGACACAAAGGCGAGCCAGCACTTTACACCGTGCAGTAGAGAGGAATCAAAGCAGCTCCAAGCTCCTACGGCACAAACTCCTTCGCTGCCTTGGAGTTAGTCTGAGGGATGCCCACATGCCCTGTGTGTGGCCAGTGGGCAAGAATCCCGTGCTCCTTGGCTTCTCCCACACGTGCCAGCTTCCCCGCATGGTCCTACGTTTGGCCATGTAAAAGGATGGCCCTGCTGGGCAGCGTTCGTGCCTCTCGGGAGTAGGTCCCATGTTTATTGCCCCCAGAGCTCCGCAGTTCTGCCAACCTTGATGGGAGCCTCGGAAACTCCCTCCTCCTGCACGGGAGAGAGCAAATTGCCAGTTGGCTTTGATGACCTGTAATTAACACTACCTCAGTGTTCCGCCCATCATTCATGCTGGAGGTTTGTTTTGGTTTTGAAAATGGAACTGGAGCATCCTGAGAAGTGAATTTGCTTTGATCTTGACAGGCAAAGTCAAAGTGTAAAACTCCCAGAATATTTTTTGGTTAGAATGTGCTGATGGCTGGTAAACATAAGAGCCCCGGCCATTACCAGAGGGTTGGGTACTTTATGACTAATGTTATAATTACTTGCTTGTTCAGACACTGGTTCCCCTGGCTACAGAGGCAGTTTGTGACAAAGAAAAATGGAGATTTGACCAGAAGTTTAAATAGAAACAGGTTTTCTCTCTCCCTCCTGCCCTCCCCCACCCCAGCTTCTTTCAGTTCTGGGGAGAGAACTGGAGCCCCAAGACTCTGCSCATCACCTCAGCCCGGAAACACTTTTTAACCAACTAGGGAAATACTGAGRGAATTAGCGGGACAGTTTGAGCAGAAAGTGAACCATCAGCTAGTCAGTCTGCTGCTCCTGTGGTGGGAGTGGAAGGTGTGGGGAGGGTGTTGGGTGGCGGCAGACTGTAGTCTCACAGCACAGTTGGGTTCTGGGGTACCACACACAGCCTGCTACCTGCTCAGCCTGGGATAGCAGTGCTTATGTGCCGAGGGCAGCTTCTGGGGCATTTTCTGTCCGTGGATGAATTCAAAGCTTGCCAGGAGGTGGTCTGCGCTGTCACACTGACCTCCTTTGCCCGTCTTCCTACCCCGCAGGATAAAAATACCTTTTAGAAAAGCTTTCAGGAGAGAATTCTTAGAAACCAACCTTCTTAACGACTTGTACTTCTTCACCCTGAACCAGGTTACTGTTGTAATGGGAGGCAGGTGTTGGGAAAGCCAGAGGGGGGGGCGTGGCTCTGGACAGTCACTAAGGCAGGAAGAGAGTCAGGGTGCCTGCCAACTGCAGCAGGCTGAGCCCCAGCCAGGAAGGAACCCCGGGCGGGCGGGGTACCTTCTGGACCCAGGCTAGTAACAGGAAGTTTTCCTCTAGCTGGGAAAGACAGGGGGATGAATTCAAGGGAGCTTGTTTTGTAGCTTCAAGGGGCTGTAACTTTGTATCCCAGGTGCTGTGATCAAAAGTAGGGGTGTAACAGATCCCTACAAAGAAAGTTGATAGAGAGAGACGGACCCCTGGGGAGAAGCAACCTGCCATCTCCTGTTGCCTGAGGSACGCTCAGAACAGGTTTATTTTATTTTATTTTTATCAAGTTAGAAAGCTCTGGGCAGATATTTCAGGAAACTGGAGCTTTCTGATGACTGAGATAAAAATAGAGACCAGGATATTGTCCTTCCAGGAGCTGCTCATTATAGCTGCCAAGAAATAAAGACCGCGTCTTCAGGGCTGAACCCGAGGCATCCTGGGAAACGAACATTGCCCCTGAGGGCACGGACCCACACATCTCCATCCTTGCTTCAGGATGTCCAAGGGGAAAACAAAAGGGAACGTAGAACACGCTGGCTCTCGAAGCTGTGGCTGCCTCCTCCCCTTCCCAGGGTCTGCCCTCAAGCTTGCCTGTCCATCATCCCCTCATCCCGAGATTTAAATGTGAGAGGATAGTTCTGGGCTTGGTGAGCCAGAGCAGTTGCTCCAAGCAGGACAAAAGACTAAGGGGTGGAGCGTGAGCAGCTGCTGTCAACTCCAGGTCACCCTCGCACCTGGCCATGATTTCTACATTTCTGCAGCCACTGTTTGGTCTTCAAGGTTCTTCTGTGTTTAGAGTGGAAAACCAAGTTTAAGTTCAGCATAGCTTTGTCTTTAACTATGTTGATAATTTCAGCATTCTCTTCCTCTCTCTCTCTCTCTCTCTCTCTCTCTCTCTCTCTCTCTCTCTCTCTCTCTCTCTCATGCACGCACGCACACACACATCAAAGTTTGCGAGGGCTGGGGCTTCAGCACAGTGGTAAAGCATGTATGTAGCATGTGTAAAGACATGGTTTGATCTCTAGAACCACAAAGAAAAAGGTCTTCACTAAGTCCAGTTGAGGAGGTGACGAAGCAGAGCTGGTGGAAGCCAGACTGGCACTGGCACATGAGTGCAGGACGAGGTTCTGCCTGCACCGATGGCTCAGAAGCCCTGGTCTTCCTACTGGCATTTGCACCCTTGAGTTTGAGGTAGGATGGGAGCCAAAGAGCCAGGCAAGGTAGACTCAAAGACATGGGCATACATACATACATGCATGTATACCCTGTCTACATGTAACCAAATTATCCCTTGTTGCTTCAAATATTTTTGGCAACAATCAATCCTTTTAAAACCTAAATGTTTAGTCAGGTGATGGTGGCACATGCCTTTTTAATCCCTGTACTGGGGGGGGGGGCAGAAGCAGGTGATCTCTGAGTTCAAGGACAACCTGATCTATAGCGTGAGTTCCAGGATAGTCAGATCTACACAGAGAAAGCTTGCCTCAAAAAAAAAAACAAAACAAAAAGAAAAAAAAACTAAATTTTTCTACTTTGCTTTTAAAAAAGAAAAAAAAAACCCATTGAACACAAAACTCTAACCACTCTCAGCACCTGGTGTTTGTATCTAATCTTTGACAACATTTTTATGTTATATTATCCATGGTATGTTCAGGGTTTTTCAGTGTGTATGTATGTGTATAAAACTCTGCATGCTAAACAAATGCTCTGTTACTTAGATACATACCTAGCCCCACCCCCCACCCTCACACCTCCCCCCCGCGATATTTTTTTCTTCACATCTCTCTGTACAGTGAGTTATGATGTAGCTCAGTTGGATCGAGTGCTTGCCCAGTGTGCAAAGAATCCTGGGTTCAATCCCCAGTGTGGCATAAAACAGGCCTGGTGGTGCCCGCACGTGATTCTAGCAATCAGAAGTAGGGCGGAAAGGTCAGAGACGTTCTGGCCATCCTTGCCTTCATGGTAAGTTCGAGGCCAGGCTGAGCTTTTTGATCTCCTGTCAAAGAAAAAAAAAAAGAGAGAGAAAAAGAAAGAGTAAAATCCTGAAGACCCTAGCAGGTAAGAGCTGAGCACTGACTCTTGTCCCTCAGTGGGCCTTGAGGTTGGCATGGGGTCTCTGCCATTGTGAGCAATGCTGAGAGTCCATTTCTAAGAAGGCATGGCATCTCAAAGCAGAGGTGTAGTGTAGTTCCTAAACTGTCAAGAGCTTGAGAGAAAGAGACCTGAAAGGTCTTGGCTGCTTCTAAGTTTATAGCAGGCAGGAGGTTTAAAGTCCAAAAGGGCTCAGATTTCTACTCCGCGTGTAGAAATCTCATCCTCAGTCCAGAAGAGAGCCCAGTTCCTTCCCTACGCCCCATCATGGCAGGAAATGAAGGTATAGCCTTCCACAGGGGCACATGAGAACAGGGCCACCAGGTACGCCCGGGCTGAGTGGCCTGCCCACTCTTCACCCTGACCCCCTGGATGAGCGCATGGGTGTGTTCATACACGGATGTGCTCACGGCTGCAGTGATAAGTGGCTTAGTCCCAGAAGTACGAATGGTGAGGAGCGGTGACAGACATGGCCCCTAGGACCTGCAGAGGCTCCATGGGAAGACTGACAGGTAGATCCCAGGGGTGGGGAGGTGAGGGGGTGGTTGCTGGACACAGCTGCAGGCAGCTGGAATCTTCCTGGAGCCAGCCTGGGCAGGTGAGAAAGGACCCAGATGCAGGGCTTCAGGCACTTCCCAGAGGTGGCGTTTGGCTCTCTCTTCCTTTTTAGACAGCTCCATGCTCCCTTTAAGGGATGGAAGGGACAGTCTCTTCCGGCTGGCAGGCTGCACTGCCATTTGCGGGGCGTGGTATCCAGACCTCGCTGGCTCTGCAGGGAACCTCTCCTGGCATTCCTCTGGTTACTGATAAACTACAGGGGGCATTTGCATCCCTCTAAATGACGCAAGTGCCGGCCCTGAAGTAAAGCCYGTGCGCAGTTTTGGCGATTTGCTATTTTTGTTTTGTTTCCTTTTCAGATTACTTGGTGGTGATGTGGCCCCCTCCATTTGTTGAAAAGTTTAGTTGATTTTATTGACTCTGAGCAAACGGGATGGTTTACAGATTAGAGCATTTGTAGTCCTGTCACCTAAAGTCATTTAAGCTCTCTGATGGTGCTGTTGGGATGGCTTTATGCCTGTAATCCCAGTACCCAGGAAGCTGAGAGAGGAGGCCTACTGAAAATTCAAGGCCAACCTGGGCTACAGATGGAGAGCTTGTCTTAAAACAAAATAAAAAATAAAAACATGAATGATTAATGCCATAAACAAACAAATCTCTCTCTCTCTCTCTCTCTCTCTCTCTCTCTCTCTCTCTCTCTCTCTCTCTCCCCCTCTCCCTCTTTCTCTCTCTCTCCCCTCTGTTTTTTCAACAGAGCTCTCAGTCTTGTACCCATAACAACGAGAGGAGATTCAAAACCAAGAACCAAGAGCTAGTCTGGGTCCTTGGCAGATGGGCATCCGTGTCCTTTGCTGACCAGCAGCATGGAGACCACACCCTTGAATTCTCAGAAAGTGTTGTCAGAGTGTAAGGACAAAGAGGACTGTCAAGAAAATGGCGTTCTACAGAAGGGCATCCCGACTCCAGCGGACAGGGCAGAACCTGGCCAAATATCCAATGGGTACTCTGCAGTTCCCAGCACAAGCGCTGGAGACGAAGCGCCGCACTCTGGGCCAGCTGCTGCCACCACCCTGGTGGCTGAGATTCGCCAAGGGGAACGGGAGACCTGGGGCAAGAAGATGGATTTCCTCCTGTCTGTCATCGGCTATGCCGTGGACCTGGGCAACATCTGGCGTTTCCCCTACATATGCTACCAGAATGGTGGAGGTTAGTGCTGCTGGCCACCAGCAGAGTCTGGGACCCAGGGGTGGGCTGTAGACCCGGGTGGGAGGCTACAAGACATGTCATAGTCTTTACTGTCCTGTGTGACTCACGTGAGTCTAAGCAGGAAACCCAAGCTTTCTTGCCAGCCAAATTTCCAGTCAGCAAAAAGCCTAAGGTAGCCTGCGTGAGGCTTGCAAGTTGTGAAGATTGTAGATCTTTATACACGTCCTTAGGTTAATTCGTATTGTGTGTGCTTCCTTTGTTGAAGGGCCTCTTGCTGTGTGTGTATTCAAGCTTCTGTTTGTGAGTCAGAAGCAAGAGACTGCTTGACACACTGTCCTGAAGTTTTTCCATCTTGGCTGGCAGAAGAATCTGGAGTTGTCAGGCCTGTGGGAGGAAACGCTGGGAGGTGGCCCTAAGGCTCCAGACCCTGCTAGGCTTTTGAACCTATGTGAGGTCAGGGAATGGCACTAGTCTGGGTTCAAAGTCTTAAGTTATCAGACTTGACGAGATCAAAGCTGAGCCCAGGCTCCGTGTAACATTATTGCCAACCCCAGAGTGTGCACGATATGTTTACATCTTTTGTGTTGTCGATGCCTCTTGTCCATCCTAAGCTGTTAGAGTAGTTACCTTGTTGATTGTATGTGTGAGTTGGGGGGCCTGGGAGAGAACAGAGCAGCTCAGGGGAGACAGGTGAGTAGGTACAGGCCCTCTGTGTGGATTCTGGGCAAGAAGAAATGACTATCAGATCAGTGGACAGTTGTCCTGACAAGCTGTTTAAGAGGCAACTACAGTGAGGTCTGGGAGGCAATTCGTTTATGTCAGCCAGACTTCTGTGACTTAACACAGGTTCTTCTTCTCTTAATGGCTGCTCCATGGTGGCTACGAAGGGAAGTTCCTCAGGCCATGGGAGGTGCAAATCCCTTGCCTAGGACTAGAGGTCACATTCTCCTTATCTCCTGCTTGTCAGGACCTTTAGCCTAAGCCTTGTATGATCACAGGCTCCTTGGTGACATTTCCTACAGTAAAGCCAGTCAGGTAAATCCTTTACATGAGTTGAGGTCCAACATTAAAACACAGCACGGATTTGATTCTCTAGCCAGATTTGCTCAAGGTGACTAATTACACCGACGATGCTGAGTCGCACTGGCCTCTGGCGTTTAGGGATGAAACATTTTAAAGGCAGGAAAGTTACCAGAGGGAAATCATAGCTGACTCACCCTTTGGGCTAAAACTTAAGCTGCAGGTGAGCAATCTTGTTCTGTGGAAACTACCATCCTCAGCCTCACTCTCAAACAACAATGGCTTGTGAGGAACTACTCTGGCCCGGTGGAATTACGTACGGACATGCGGGTCGAAAATATCAGTGGTCTGGAGTCATAGGTAATATTGATGAAGGAGCATCTGACCTGAGTCAGAGACTGCATCTGTGTGCATCCTCAGATGGGTCAGCATTGTTTCACACCTGGACATCTACATGAGGCCTGGGGTGGACCCTTGAATCTGAGGTCAGTTTTTTTGGGGGGGAAACCAGTGACTGTGGGTGTGGCGGTCTGTTGACTCTCAGCCCAGCCTATTTCTATTACTGTCTCAAGCTACTCTCCTCTGTACGCTTGGTTTGTGTTGTTTGCTTTGCTTTKCCCCTGGTATCTTAGTCTGGTTTCTTTAGCTTCAGTGAAACACCAGACAAAAACAGCTTAAGGAGAAAGAGTTTATTTGGCAAACAGCGCCAGGTTTCAGCCCATCACTGCGGAAGGTTCTAGAAGGCAAGAACTTGAAGCTGCTAGTCACGCGCATGCGCACATGGTGGCCTAGCTTGGCGCCTCCTTTTCGTTCAGTCCAGGGCCCAACGCATGAAGGAGTGCTGCCACATTCAGGGCGGGGCTTCCCAGTCTCTCACAGGCCAACCCAATGGAGACTTCCTCATGGAGATGCCCTTCCCGGGTGATTCTCAATGGTCTTGCTAACCAGCTCAGACGGTAGGTCAGCGCGCAGTTGGGCCGTGGAGCTTCTGTCTACCGTCCTCTCTCACAAAGCACTGGGACCAGGGCAACCGACTGTGAACTCCACGTCCACAGACCATTCTGGGGACAGATGTGGGCAGGAGGTACAATTGTCTCCCTTCTGCCACAGGGGCCTTCCTCCTCCCTTACACCATCATGGCCATCTTCGGGGGGATCCCACTCTTTTACATGGAGCTCGCGCTGGGCCAGTACCACCGAAATGGGTGCATTTCTATATGGAGGAAGATCTGCCCGATTTTCAAAGGTAACTGGAGGGATGGAGGGAGATGCCGGACAAGATACTTCCATAAATGGCTGGGAACTGGGCACTGGGACTTTAACCTCTTGGGCTTTTTGGGTCTGAGCAGCCTTCGAGTGTGAACTAGGCCTTTCCCATCTCCACCCAGGCATTGGCTAYGCCATCTGCATCATCGCCTTTTATATCGCCTCCTACTATAACACCATCATAGCCTGGGCACTCTACTACCTCATCTCCTCCTTCACGGACCAGCTGCCCTGGACCAGTTGCAAGAACTCCTGGAACACTGGCAACTGCACCAACTACTTCGCCCAGGACAACATCACCTGGACAGTCCACTCCACGTCACCTGCTGAGGAGTTTTACTTGTAAGGAATTGTGAAGGAGGCGGGGTGGTCTGTTAAGGACAGGCCACACACACACACTCTGTGGCTTGGCATCTTAGGGGCCAAAAACTCTTCAGCTCTCTCTTGGCAGGAATTAATAAAAGCATTACAGTAGCATATATGAATTATATACACCAGGCTCCGTAATAGCATTTTCACTGATATAGATGAGGTTTTCTGCTCAGAATCTTCTCTATTCGTCACTGTCTCTCACCCTGACTAGCTCCCCTACCCCATGTCATGTTTTCCTTTATTCTTTATGGTGACACATGCATTTAAAGATGGCTTTCAGGATCATGGGTAGCAACACTCCAGTGTCACTATACTGCTGAAAAAAGTGTCCTATCCCAGCAAACATTTACTGCTTACGGGTCTTCAGGGATGGGTGGGGCCTCATGGCCCCTTCCCTGCCTCCTGGCAGATTTCTGAGAGGTGAAGCTGAGGAGGGTTAGGGAGCAAG
>BDUI01000829.1:210791-224193 GCA_002335545.1 Apodemus speciosus
TGTACCAGATGCTTGTTCTTCTCCACTCTGACATTTTCATCTGTATAAGAAGTTCGGAATTTCTTTTTTTAAAGGTCAATGAGGCTATTTCAACTTACTGTGAAATATCATTAAAATACTCTTGTTTTAATATTAATGTTGATATGTCTTTTCAAACAAGACTTCTTAACACTGCACTTTTCTTCCCAACAGCGCATTATTAAAAGTATCACTCCTGAAACGCCAACGGAAATTCCATGCGGGGACATCCGCATGAACGCTGTGTAACACACCCAGGGAGACACTCGGCCTCCCAGCCCCCCTCACCTCTGAAAAGCCCCACCTCGACTCCTCCCCTCTAAGCCAAGCTTGATGATGGAAGGTCTTTCTCCATGGAGACACAGTCCTAAAGACTATGGTGCCAAGACTCGTGGGTTCCAACTGCTTCTTTCCATGAAATCCCTTGGACTTTCTACCACATTAGATGGTGACACCGCTGAGCTGGCCTCTTCCGGGCATGGGAGGGAGAGGGAGGAGGGCACGAATGCCACCCAATCATCATTAGCTAGCTTCAGGTTTAGAATTAGTCTGTGGACGTCTGTATCATGTTTTTGGTACGATCGATCATATTATCCCGCACCTGTCTGCTTCTAAAGCCGTCAGTGTTCATGAATACATAAACCACCTAAGAGAAAACAGGGATGTCTTGCTAGCCATACATATTTTCTCAGTAGCATAGATTTCTATAGCTGGAATCTGCTAGAAGCCTGTAACCCACATGCTGCTCTGAGGTTAAGGAAGGAAGATGTAAAGATGCTAGGCTGAAAACTGATGTATATGTGTAAGCTATTGTGTCTGTCCATTGTTGTCTGTGTACCCTCAATTCCAACACTCTGGGTCCATTACAAACTATATAAATGGCCTCTAATTTTTCTTACATTAAACAGATTCTACCTACTCAATCGGGTTCGTGTCATTAGAAGCGCGCTGTTACCATTTCCTTTCCCAGTGTCTCTTCCACCACCTACCTCCCTGTTGGGCATTCAGGATAATGGTCTGTGGGCAAACCTGGCCTGTTCTATCCGTCACTATGGCCACTGCTTTCCAGATGGTTGTGGGCAGATGCAACTTCCACATTCAGCTGGATATCTGGTGTAAGCTCTATTTCAAATGGCTGAGAGGTTTGACTATTCAGGTTATTGAGCCTGTGTAGCCAGGGCAAACCCAACTTCTACTTGGCTCTAGGGTACATAGGTCTATGAGCTAAAAGGCTGGTCTTCTCCGCCCAGGAGCAATTGGAGAATCTGAGTTGGCTTTAAATGACCRCCCTTCGCCAGGATCCCATTTGACTCTGCCAGGGGTTCCTGATGCTGRGCTCCAGGATGATCTCCAAGTGAATGGCCTTCCATCCATGTGAACTTGGTGCTGCTGAGGTAAATWTGGACTTTGGTGACTTATGGCTTGGATGAAAGTGTGGAGGCAAATCTTACCTTGAGGTGTGAGATTCCTTTATTAAAATCTTTAAGGAAACAATCGATACAATTAATTACCTGGCACTATATAATTTTGAGTCCTTTATATAAAATTTAAACAAATTTCATAAAAAGTAGGTCCCAGCTTGGTGCGGTGGGAGCAGGAGGATAATGTAGCTGGGGCTACACAGTGAGACTATCTCAAAGCGGTGTGTGCGTGGGGGATCCATACATGAGAGGCTTACCCGTATCCTTCTGTAGGTGTCTCTCCCTTGGCTTCATTCCCTCGGTGGTGTCGGCGTTGGCGTCCTTGAACGTCTTCTGCTGTGCCTCTTGTTCACCCTTGATAATTCTTTGGTTTGCTCGTTTGTGCTTTTTTTCCCCAAAAAATATTTTCATTACTCATAGGAGCTTCCAAGAAGCTTCACAAAATGTTAGGGGGAAAGAAGGGGATTGAAGCTGTCTCTTTCCTGATGTGAAGAATCTTTCAGTCTGGCCTGCTGCCTTGTTCTTGTTCTTTTTACTTTATGTGCTGAAGAAGAGAAATTATCTGCAAGTGACCTTGCAGTCACTGGTAAACAAGTCTGCGAAATTAAAGAATCATGTTTTTTCTAGACAGAGTCCCAGCTAGCCCAGGCTAGTCTCAAACTTACCATGTAGCCAAGGATGACCCTGAATGCTGGGATTATATGCATGTGCCATGATGCCAGGCTTATGTGGTCCTGAGGATCAAACCCAGGAGTTCACACATGCTAGGCAGCATTCTAAGTACACCCCCAGCTTAAGATAGATTTTATCTCACGGACACACAAATTTCTCAAAATTCCATCTTTTCCCGTTTGTTTTAAGTAGCCTCGAGTGGCCTTGAACTCAAGGCCTGCTGCATGCTGGGATTACAGCCAGACCAGCTGTGCTCAACACAAAAAAATTAATTTTTACAAGCACTTGCTGAGTTTTGCCAAGTCAGACATTCAAGGAATTATACAGGAGTTTTCAAAGTTGGAGGTTTCATGCAAGTGAAAAAGAATAGCCAAAGTATCTGATGATTTTAAGTGTTTGCATTGATGTCTGATCCCCATTTATCAATATACTATAGAATTTTCCTCCTAATTTTATTTATTTTTAATTTAAGTTTCATTTTTATAAATTTTATTATGAAAATAACCTTGCAATTAAGCATCACACACCAGTTAACCAGACCTAAAGGCTGTTCACATCAATGCATTTCTGTACAGTTAGAAGAGCCATTCTAACATTCTGGGACTTCACATTGAGTTTTCTCTTTAACCATTGAAGATTTTTTTTCCTTTTTGTTTTTCAAGACACAGTTTCTCTGGAGCCCTGGCTGTCCTGAAACTTACTCAAACTCAGAGATCCACCTGCTTCTGCCTCCCGAGTGCTTATAATATTTTTTTGTACTTCCCCGCCACCGAAACTGAAAACCCCATGACAGAATGAGAAATAGACCAGTTAGCTTTATCTCCTCTTTGTTACGTGGAGTCCATCACCTGCATCCAGGCCTTCCTCATCCCCAAAACATTTCCTCCTTCTGTCTGTTCCTCAGTCTTTCAAGCTGGAGGTCTTTCAAGATCTAATCTCGCCTAGGTATACAGCGGACAGATCAAATCTTGGTCTGTAGAAAGCTAGCCCTCTTCCTGGCAAAGGGACAGCTTTGGATAACATAATAAAGTCTAGCCAGTGTATAAGAAGAAAATTACTCTTCAGAAGGAAGAATTCAAATCCATCATTGACAGAATAACCACAATGTCCCATTATAATTTTTTAAAAGTGGCCAGGCTGGTGAAGGGACAGGAAAAAATAAAAACCTTTCTGTACTGAAGGAAAGCAGCTAATAGACACTAACAGRGAGCATCAACATTGGATTTAAAATACAAAGGCATCAGGGGTATGATGAAAAAGTTCAATGTCTTCGTGGACCCGCAAGACCTGTTGTTTGACAAAATCTAAGAATACAAGTTGTCTAAAGGAAATGTTAGTAAAAGGTGCAATACCTGAAATGAAAGATCCAAAGGACCCACAAAAGAATTCCACACCATGGGCTAGGGAAGTAGTTCAGGCCTGGGCTTCCTGCAGAAGGACAAGGGACCCAAAGTAAAAAATCTGGGTGCCAAGACAAATTTATAAACCCAACACCGGGGAGCAGGAAGAGGCCGATCCTGGAGGCTCACTGGCCAGTTAGCTTAGCCGACACAGAGTATGTTTTCTCAAAAAGCTAGATGAGCCTGGTGTAACTCCAGAGCAGGATGGAAGCAGGAAGGTCACTGGGGCTTGCTGGCGTTCAGTGTCGGATCCTGTCTCAAAGGACTGATAAAGTAAGACACAGGAAATCTGGCCGCCATACATGCCCCCACGTACATACACATTCATATTCTCTCTCTCTCTCTCTCTGCTGAGAGTCTGAGATCACTCCCGTCCCTCCCCCAGTCTCATCATCATCCCACACCTATGCGGCTTCCCCTTCCAGGGGTTATCCAGGATCTGCAAGAACAGAAATCCCTAAGTCAAGCAGGAATCTAGATATTCGTTTTGTTATGTTTCCTCTTTGGATCTAAGGATATAATAATAAATACTAAGCATGACTTTTAATATACAATAGTTTTTATCTACTTTAACATGTGCAACCAAGTTTATATCTTTCTAAAATGATAAACTTTCCATAGTAAAGTATCATGAGATAAATTGTCTTTTTGTGATGGGAAAACTTGCCAGAGAACAACTTTCTCCTTAGTAGTTATTCTTTCTTTACCCATGAATAAATTTACAGGATGTCAGGTTCCAATGACTTAGTTCAGAAACTAGTTTTATTTGAACATAGAGTTTTATTAAGCTTCAGTCTCTTTGCTGGAGTATATAAAACATTTTTTGGATTCTCAGTTGACAGATTTACACACCAATTTAGTAATTTGCAAAATAAACTTACAAAAAAAGTGATGTCTTCTAAACAACCAAGAATTGAACATGAATGAAATTATTGGTTTTTTTCAATCCTGGACATCAACCCCAGGACCTCTTGCATGTCAGGCAAGAGCTCTACTACTGAGCTTTGTCCCTATCCTGGAAATTACTTCTGCAGTTAAGTAAGAGGTGAATTAAATGCAGTGGCATATTACTATTTTTATTTTTTATTTATTTTTTTGGCTTTTTTCCAGACAGGGTTTTTCTGTGTAGCCCTGGCTGTCCTGGAATTCACTCTGTAGACCAGGCTGGCCTCGAACTCAGAAATCCGCCTGCCTCTGCCTCCCAAGTGCTGGGATTACAGGCGTGCACCACCACCGCCCGGCTACTATCTTTATTTTTATTTAAGCCAAGCATGCTGTGGAACCAATAAGTTTAGACAACATGCACGATCTATCTCTATGTTACATTTTAACAGGAATTTCAGAACATATACAATTTTCTATTTCTAAAATTTATATATTTTAACTCAGAAGATAGTACTTATACAATAGTTTCGGTAACAGGAGACAAACTGGGCCTAGGGCTGGTCACTGCCTGTAGTTCTAGCACCTGAGAGGCTGAGACAGGAGGACCACTTGAGCACAGGATTTCCAGAACAGCTTGGGCAACAAGAGCGYAACAACAGCAACCACCGCCTCCCAGACAGAAGCAGAACATAAAAAAACAAACAACAACAAAACCCCCAGAGCCAGAGAGATAGCTCGGTGGTTACGAGCACTGGCTGCTCACACAGAGGACGGACCCAGGCTTAATTCCTAGCACCTATGTGTCAGTTCACAACTTCAGTTCCAGGGGATCCAGTGCTTTCTTCTGGCCTTCTCTGTGGGTACAAGGCAGCCACTTGGTACACTGACTCACATGTAGGCAAAACACCCACCCAGGTAATATATAGTTAACACAAAAACAATAACAACAACAACAAAAAAAAACCCTCAAAAGCAATGTTTTTTACAAGTTATTTTTTAATGTATAAACATTATAACATGAAGGCCATTCTCCTCACACAGAATCGTAAGATCTAACACCTTATGACTTTTGAGTACAATCGAGAAAGTGCTACAGATTAGGAAATGCTCACAATCCTAGACAAGCACCAAAGCTCAAAGAACTGACTTTTGACTTAACAAATTTTGAAAATACACCTTAAAAAATACTCTCCAGTCGCTGTTCATACCGTCGTATGCTTTTTTAAAGCAAGTTCAAGGGTCACAATGCTCTGTGCTTCCAAGGAACTCCAGATCTGGGCAGTCCTTAGTCATCTTCCTTCTCAATATAAGTTTTTGCGTTTATCCGCGCCATCTGCCTGGCCAAATACCTGTCTCTAGCTGACATCACCGTCTCCTCATTGCTCCGTTTTGCAAACTTGCTCCCGGCCTCAGGGGGCTTCTGCTCATTGCCCTTCTCTGGTCTCTCCTCCTCCAGTCTGTGTTTTGTTGCTAGTGATGTTTCAGAATGAGGGGGCTTCCCTTGTCCTCCTTTGTCCTTTTCTGTGTTTCTCACTTTGCTGGATCTTTCCTGGTCAAGGTCGTCCTTTGGTCTAGACCTTGGGCTGCTTGCCCTTCTGTCTCCATGTCTTTCTGAAGACTGCCCACGCCCTTCCGGCTTCTCCCTCTCTCTGTGCTCACCACTATCTTCACATCTTTCCCTCCTTGCTTTTGTGTGCTCTTCTTTTTCTTTGCTTTTCTTTTCTTTCTCACTGTATCGGTCGTGAYCATTCCGTTGTCTGTCTCTTTCTTGTTCTCTTGAGGAATATYTCTCCCTCTTCCGTCCTCTGTCTTGTCTTTCTCCCTGYTCTCGCCCCT
Source organism: Apodemus speciosus (assembly GCA_002335545.1). Lineage (NCBI taxonomy): Eukaryota > Metazoa > Chordata > Mammalia > Rodentia > Muridae > Apodemus > Apodemus speciosus. The sequence continues at coordinate 217,024 of BDUI01000829.1, forward strand.
TCAGTCCATCCTCCTGCTCACGCCTCTTCCAGGAGTGCTCTCTATGACCGGCCTCTCTGTGCCCGTGTGAGCTCCTTTCYTCCCGGTGGCTGCGGTCCCGGTGGCAGCTCTCTCGGTCTCTGGACTGCCTGTCCTGGTGCTGGCCTCCCCTTTGCTCGTGTCCTCTTGAGTGGGAACCTCTAGAGTGGTGCTTGGTGCTGAGCCCCCTTTCCTCACTAGATGATCGTGAGTGGGCGTGATTCTTGTGATGCTTGGGGTATTTCGTGGAGGCGCCAGTGTCTTCTTCCCCTCTTGACTTGACTTTATGGTCTCCCCCTTCACTGTCCTCACTGCTCTTATCAAAATCACTGTCAGCATCTGGGTTTTCCTCCGCTTCCTCTACACCACTTTGCAGGACGCAGTGCTGCTGTGGTGGTCTGTTCTCTGAATTTGTTTCATCAGGGTAACCCCTAAGCTTCTCTTCTTTTACTACAGTCCTAAAAAAGAAAAAATAAATCACATGAGTAAATGCTACTTTATTAGTTGTAGAAAGAAAAGGAATGCTCATGTAAATTTTCTCAATACAACTTGATTATATGTACTATCTGATCGTCCATATAAAAGTGATGTCTATTCACCTTTAAAATTAGTACTTCCAAACAGCTGAGGACTTGCCCTTACATGGTAGAGGTAAAATAAAGAACTTAGCCCTAACATGGTAGAGGTAAAATAAAGAACTTAGCCCTTCTCTCTGAGGCCAGCAGAACCTTTAAGAAAGGGTCTGCACAAGGCYTCATTGCCTCTTTCTAGTTCTAGACGAAGAGTAGTTGGGAAAAATAAGGCATACCCTGGATCTAAGATCTATTTTCACAACATGAAGTTCAAGCTGTAGCTGTCTGGCTTCTCATTTTGTTCTTTACAAAGTCCTAGAAATACATGAGGATGATTTCCCACAGAAAACAGTACTAAATCTAATTTTAAACATTACTAACTAAACTTTCCCAAGATTAGAAAGGCACCATCAAGCCGGGCGGTGGTGGCGCACGCCTGTAATCCCAGCACTTGGGAGGCAGAGGCAGGCGGATTTCTGAGTTCGAGGCCAGCCTGGTCTACAGAGTGAGTTCCAGGACAGCCAGGGCTGTACAGAGAAACCCTGTCTCGAAAAACCAAAAAAAAAAAAAAGAAAGGCACCATCACCCTGATATAGTATCTGGTACCCATCACAACAAAAAAGAAATTTGTGAATCTTCCTGGCTGCTGCCATCAGTAAGTCTAGAATTATTGGGTATTAACTATACTTTTCCAGCTGTGTAACTAATTCACTGACCATACTCACATGATTGCTTTTTCTCAGTGCAAGTGGACTGGATGCAGTTGAGCATGTAGTCACATGTTCTAAGATATTGATATGCCCTCTGCAAATTCTCCCTTTTACATCCCACTATACTGAAAATACATGGCATAATTATCATACTGTTCGTATAATATCTTAAAATTTTACCTAAAAGTCTTCTAATTCTTTGCTTTTCCAGATCAGAAATGGGTAACAGAAGTGTCTACAGACATGGCAGTATCTACGAACATCTACATCTGAGCAGTTATTAGCCAAATTGGTAGCATAGTACTTGAAATGTAGAACTAAGATTAAAATTTTGGGTTTTATCTACTTTTAAGTTACCTGAATACCAATATGTGACCACTGCTGATATTAGGCAGGGTAGTTTTAGTCTCTAATTTGAGGATTTGACCAATATGGAAACTGGGTTCTAATCATGAAAACAGGCCACTTTCATATTATATACTGTCTAATGAACATGTAAAATTATATGCTGCACGACTCAATTCTTTACAAATTTCTCCTTACTTCTTACAGTAATTGTTTTTAAGCACCAGAGCCTTAAAATGTTTTTAGTTTTAAAAAGTTTAGTTTTGCTGCTGCTTTTTCCTCTTCCTCCTTCTCCAAGATTTATTTATTTTATGTATATGAACACACTGTAGCTGTCTTCAGACATGCCAGAAGAGGGCAACAGATCCCATTACAGATGGTTGAGCCACCATGTGGCTGCTGGGAAATTGAACTCAGGACCTCTGGAAGAGCAGTCAGTGCTCTTAACTGCTAAGCCATCTTGCCAACCCCATTTTGTTTCTTCTTTAAGGCCATAAATAAAACCCATGAAACACTTAAATATTCAGAAATTTTATACACTAAAATGTTTTGATGTAAACTAATATTTTTTGTGAACTGTAGAATAAAAACCATTTTGAACAAAATCTCAGGTTTTTAAATTAAGAAACTGAAAACTGTACTCATTTCATCCAATTATGTCATGGTGGCTAACAATACAATACACAATGCTGTACCCTTCACGCCCCAAGTCATGTAACCTCAGACTGTCAAGGTATCTTTCTTTTAAATACTCCACCTCTTACCTGGCTTCACGAAAGCTGGACTGAGGAACTGCCTCCTCACCAACTGCTTGATTTAACAGATGCCGATAAAATCCACTGAGGTCTTTCTGCTTGGTCACATCCAAACGTGCTGGGAAGGACGCAAAGGCAAACAGAGTACAGATTCAGCAAAGCCCACTATAGCTTCATCTTACACATCACACAAAGATGTGCAAACATTCTCAAGACCAGGAGTTAGGGATAACCTTTCAATGTTTTTAACTGACTTGCATGTCCACACGCACGTAGAGCCCATTGGATACTCTGTGGGAGTTGGCTCTCTCCTGCCATCAGGCAGATCACAGGGATTGAACTCAAGTTGTCAGGCTTGGTGGTAAGCTCATTTAACTGTTGAGCCATCTCTCTGGCCCAGATACAGCCTTATAGATTTAATTTTCTTTCATTTGAAGTTGAATAGTATTTGACAATTAAATTACTGGTAAATATACAACATAGTTTGATCTTGAGAAACTGACCATGAGAGCACTAAATTCAATGACTAAAATATTTCTTAGCTCTGATTATTAATGAGATTCTTTTTCTAACTGCCCAGTTCATATTAAACATTTTCTCATTCCAGAATATGTAATTAGAACTTAAAGTTTATATGTTTCTGGCAATGTAATGTTGTTATGCCTTTATATTTGGAATTTCTAAGACAATGCTTACAATGATCATAGTTTAATAAAATAAGAACTAAATGAAAAGCCTAATAGAAGTATCAGTTACTTAAGGGTTCAGCTGTGTCTTTGTTACGCATCCTGACACATACATGCTATTTTGAAGTCACACATACAGTCTGCTCACAACAGTGTAACCGGCAGGAGACTGCAGGAGGCTCAGGCAGCGGCCGACTGCAGTTCCCCCTCCCCGTTACCTTCCAGGGCCGCTGCCCTCTTTTCTCTTTCCTCCTCTTCAGCTCTCTCTTCAAGTTTTTTTTTATAAGCAGATGTCACAAATGCCTCTTTATCATCGAATTCTCCATTTTCCATCTCTCGTTCTCTCTGTATTTTCTTTTCCATTCTCTTTTCCTGTTCCTTTTTCCTGATCTCGACTGCTTTTAGTAAGTTGTGAATATATTTGGGCTATGGACAAATAAAATTATTTAGGAAAGAGGAAAAAGAAAAAAGACACTCATTAGTATAGAAATATTTAAATAAGTCTATCTTTTCAAAACTCAAAATAAATTTGCTAGCAAAATTACTACTGAAATGGTTGCTACTAAAAACTAAGTGTTGCAGAGAGAATGATGGTAGGTGCACACTTGTATCCCAGCCCTTGGAAGTCGAAGGCAGGATCAAGGCCAGTTCAGTCTAACATCCAGGTCAAGGCAGGTAAGGGACCCTCCCCTGACACCCCCACCCCCACCCCCATCCCCATAGACTAGACTTGGCCTCACATTCACGGCGATATTCTTGCCTCTGCTTCCTTGGTACTGGGATTATAGCTGTGAGCTACCGTATCTAGTTCTTAGTTTTCTTTTTAGCTTATTAAGATAATGCATGAAACAGTCCACGTTCCTCTTTAATTTGCTATATACCCAAGGATGGCTCTCAACGTCTGACCTTCCTGCCTTAGTCTCCCAATGGCATAAGCTACCAGGCCTGGCTCTAGAAAAAGGTATTTTGGGAAACAGGGTCTCACTCACTATGTAGCCCTGGCTGGCCTTGAACTCATACCCACCCACCTCCGTCTCTTGAGTACTGGAATTTAAAGTGTATGCTACTATACCCGCCTATTTGATATTCTTAATTCAACAAATGAATGGACCAGAGAACAAATCAGGAGCAGAGCAGTATAAATCTAATATACTGAATTGCTAAAGAAAAATTTCAAAAAAATATTTGCAAAGGTTTCAAGGTTAAAAAAAATTCAAAAATACTAGATAATTCACTTGACCACTGCTAGGATCTAGATTCTAATAATCAAATAAATAATTAGAACCAAGAACTCACCAGTAACTAAAATTTTTACTGAGGTCACTTTCAAGATCAAATTACAGCTACTCACCTTTCGATCTCTCCCCACAAGCAGTTTGGGGTTACTTTCTTCCTTTTTTTTCTGCATTTCATCATAAATGCTGTCATACTCATACACAGTGGAATCTTCTGCAAGAGCTTTCTGAATCTCCAGTTTGGTCTTTAAAAAGAGATAAATGTTTAAAAATTATGAGTCAGTCAACATTAAGTCTTTTTGAGAAAGGTTGAGAAACTAGAAATATATCTTAAAAAACTATACATTTCAAGGCAGAAATTTGAAGGTAAACTCTACAGTGAACCACCTGGTGTGACCCCTGCTCCCTTACTCTGAACAGGCTTGCTTCAATCTTTGTGTGCTTTAATTCTCCTCACCTGCAAGAGTGACTGACGACCACCCCTTTCTCCTAAGCTGTGATAACTTCGTAAACTTTAAGCATCTACAGTCAGTCTGGCAGGGAGTAATGTCTATGGACATTAACGATGACATCTTCACTTACAATTATCCACATCGAAGTTTAAAATGTCAATGGCACGAGTGAGCAGCATATAGCCCTAGCTTAAGTTTTATGTCACATTTAATAAATGAAGTTTCCTAATGCATTGTTTAGTTTTTGAATGTATGATAATAGGAAACAGATTAAAAGTTCCTAACATGAAAAGAAAAAAATCCAAATACAGAATTAAATGGGAACCATATTATTATTATTTACAGTACTGATCATACAAAGTCCTCCGCTTTTATTATGTTTCTATTTCGTTCTTCCTCTTACAGCACATTAAAATCTTACCTAGAGGCTAGAAAGGTGGCTCGGGACTATTACACGGGCTCTGGGTATGAGCCCTAGCACATGCCACATGCTGGAGCACAACCATACATAACGCCAGTTTTGGGAGATCTGATGCTTTTTTCTGGCTTCTGAGGACATCAGGTACATAAGTGACTCACATACATGCATGCATGCATACATTCATACAGGCAAAACACATTTTTATAAAAATAAATAACTTAAGAGTTTCAGAGCTAGCTCAACTCTATATTAAATGAAGCCATTTCTGAGAAATTTAACTTCTGATATTGTGTTTCTTTTGAATCTAATAAAACACTGTAGTTTTCAACTCTTAGAGCAGTCAGTACTTTGAACTGCCAACCCACCTCTCCAGCCCCCAAACTCTTAATAGTATGTTTAATGTTACTACCTTTGTGCTGTTCCACAAAGCATACTCTTTTGGTCCAGCTAATTAGTTTCTGAAATGCAGAGCTATAGACATTTACTTTTTAAATTGCTATACAGCCTTGTTTACTATAGATTTTAACAGCTGAGCCATCTCTCTAGCCCAAGAGTGGTTCTAAGAGAAAGGGTGATATAATCATCCAAAACAGTCAACCTGGTATCCTCAAGTTTCTTTGCAGTACTAAGAATTGAACCCAGGGCCACTATCACTAAGCCAGTCTGTCCTAGATTTCTATACTAAACCCTCAGAATCTAGAATAATGCATATACAAATGAATAAACTGTATTCAGAATATTGTTAAAAATACCAAGAATCCCACATTCCGAATTTCTCAATATTCAGAAAATGAACAAGAGTGAATTACTACTCCCTCCACAAACTAGCTGAGAGAATCCAAAGAGGAGATTTATTATATAGTCATCACCAAAAACCATCGACAAAACAACTGGAAGTGGTGGTGCATAATCATAGCACTTGGGCGGTGGAGGCAGGAGGATTAGGAGTTCAAGGACAGGGTTAGCTAAATAGTGGGCTCCAGACCAACTAGGGCTACATAATGATGCCCTGTCTCAAAAAACAGAACCAATTTTTAGAAGTGATCTGAGGTAAATACACGGCTTTAAAGAATTATATCAGACAAGGCAATCAACTACAGTATAGATTCATGCTTTCATCTAAAAAACTTAAGAGGAGAAGCGGCTGGGGGGACAGCTCAGTGGTTAAGGCTTACTGTTCTTGCAGAGGATTCCAGTTTGGTTCCCAGCTCCTACATTTGGCCGCTCATAACCAGCTGTAACTCCAGTTCCAGGGGATCTAATGCCCCTGGGCTCCTGGGTTTTCACTCTAGTCACGGATAGAGTATATATACACAGACATTCACCTCACGCATAATTAAAAAAATAAAAATAAAACCAGCCAACTAACTTGTCTCTTACAGTGTTTCTGTAGAGATTTTGAAAGGCTGGCAATAGTAAGGCCTTATTTCAAACCCTGAGGACAAGTCATTAGGTTCCTGGAAATGGCTACAATACTGTAACACTGGGAAACATTCTTGTAGGGTTTTTAATTAAAATTTCACTGAATCTAATTCTAAGAATGTAAACTTTTAAGAGTTGGTATAATTCTTTCATGTAACTTCTTACATATAAATATAAGACCAACAAAAACCTCTGAAAAGGAGCTGGTAAGACGGCTCAGCACATGACACCTAGCCTGACAATCGGAACTCACATGACAGGAGAGAACATACCTGGATGCCAGCCTCTGACCTCCACACACACACCATATCACACTCCCAACCCACACTTTACCAAATAAATGTACTGATCTTTTAAGCTAAGAAAAAATTAGCCTGAAAAAAGCAGTATGAAGTTAAGAATGGTGATGTACACCTATTACCCCAGCACTTGGGAGGATGAGTCAGGAGCATTACAAACTAAGCCAGCCTAGGTGATAGGCAAGACCTTATTTCTAAATCAATCTCTCTCTCTCTCTCTCTCTCTCTCTCTCTCTCTCTCTCTCTCTCTCTCTC
>BDUI01000830.1:76813-111341 GCA_002335545.1 Apodemus speciosus
TATTTAGATGATAATGATGATAATTACCATTAGTATGAATTTACCCTAGAGGTCCTTTGTGCGTGTATATATTATGGCTTCTGGTTTTGCATTTTATGGGATTCCTGAGCATATGAGTAAATGTGTTTCTGTGTCTATCTCTGTTTCTTGTGCCTTTTCTTGGACCCTTTTCTTTGTTTTATATTATTCTGATTTGTCTTAGTTTGTTTTATCTTATTATATTTTATTATCATCCCTTAGAGGCCTATTTGTTTTCTAAAGGCAGAAAGCAGGTGGGTCTGATGGTAGGGGACGTAGGAGAAACTGACAGGAATAGGGAGAGGGGAAACTATAATTAGAACATATTGTGTGAAAAATTCAGTAATAGAAAAAATAGCAGATATGAATAGAAGAGGCCTCTACAAAGTTCATACTGAGAGTACAAAGTAGGACCCCCCACCAAGACAGCTCAACATGTTAAAGCATTGGCCACRTAGCCCTGGCAACCTGAGTTCACTCCTTAGAACCCACCATGGAAGGAGTGACTCAAACCCACAAATTTGTCTTCCAGCCGCCACATGTACACCCATACGCATGTAGTAGATCCTTGTTCCGAAGGCCCAGGAGCCTCTGGTTATATTTTCATTAACTGATCAATACAAAACCTTGTTTTCTGTGTGCTGCTGTTTAAAGACAGCTACTTAATACATGCTTTTTGCTCATGAATGTCAAACTCACAGCCAGCGCCATACTAATTCCCAAGCAAAGCTCATCCAACGTGTACTTGCATACAATGTCAAAAGCCTCAAAACAGCCTTCTTCCACTTAAGGACCATAAGAGCACTTGAACACTATGCAAAGAGACCAACTTAAATCAAAACATCACCAAGAGAAAGCATGGACATTTTTTAAATGGCACTAGATGGACCAGAAAAAGGACAATTATCTCCAGGTGGAGGGCTGAGAGCAGATATCATCTTATACAAGATGGGGATACATGCCCACTGGAGAAATCACATCTCATCAGTCTACASGTGCCTACCCATGAGATAGCACAAAAGAACTGACTTCACGGTCATGAATAATGAGGAACAACTGTACATGTGTGRATATAAGTACGAAACAGAAACATGGCATTATATATGTTCATAAATATACACATGTAAACATATATTTATAAAGGTATTGAGAAGACAGCTACATTCATACACTCAAATACTATTTTGTGTCCGTTCTGTGAGAGCACAGCAGAGCCAAGGAGTCCCAACAGACTATTGTAGGATGACATGTGTACTCCACTATTTTCTAGATGGTTGTACCAATTTATGCTCCAAACAGAGAAGACTTATGAGTTACCTTGACCAGTCCTGAAAAGGTCCCAAGGCTCCTTCCTCAGACCTCTTATCTCTCACTCTTAGAAAGATCTGGTCATTTCACAGACTCTCACAGCTCCCACCGTGGTGCCTATACGCAGATGGTGTCTCAATTCTAGACCTGTGACTCCAAACTCCTGCTCACCTCAGCAGACTGGAAGTTTCCCTAAGTGTTAAACCCAGCCTCCTCTTCTAAGAGTAGCACATTGCATCTCATCTGTCAGCACCTCATCAACCTATCCTTAAGATTCAGACGGTATCATCTAAGCAAAGGAATTAGACAGTGGCAGCAGAGTAGCCAGCATGGTGCCAGGCACTTAAGAAATGCTGCAGAAAGAAGTCCATTCATCACCTCCGACCCAGTCTATGGCATTGCTTCTACCCCAGCAACCTGAACCTAAATTTCAAAGACCTGCATCTACATTTCCACCTCATACTGGATGACCATAATTGGATTTTGCCTTTAACAGGATGGTCAAAGGCACCTAGTCTGAAATCCCAGGTGTCCCACATGGAAGGGAAGCACCAGGGGCTTGACACACCTCAATAATCGTTTCCCTTCTGCCCCCTCCTGGTCTTCACGCTCCTCATGTGATCACAACTCTGAAATCACTTTTGTCCAAAACCTTTCCTGGTCTTATCACTCCTTACAGAATAATGTCCAGACTTTTCTRTGAGGCCTTTGATAAGTTGACCTCAATTTTTCTGATCTGGCTTCTCAATTTCACCTTATAAACAGCATTGTGCAACTACTGGCTATTTTTTAGGCTTGTTCCATGACTTCCTACATGTCCTCATTCCCAGCAATCTTGGCGAGAAATCCCTTCCATCCTCTGCTGCCTGGGCACACGCCCTTCTTGTGTCTGCTTCTTCTGGAATGCTGTCATTGGCTCCCCAGTCTCAGACCACCTCTGCATTTTAGTACACTGTGTGTATGACTAACAGTGATCTTCCACTGTGAAATGATAGCAAAGCAGTAGGTTATTCCAACAGACCCCCCCAAAGGCCCTGCACATAGTGGATATTTATCAGACATTAGATGGATGATGCAATGAACCAAGGACCCAGAAAAAATGCTATGTACAACCTCGGATCTACTTAACACAACCGAATCACCCTGAGCAGTTACGTGATTTAAAATGAACTTAGGACTTAAAGGAGCACTTCAAATCTGAGGAGAGCAAACTGCCATCTGCCTGCCTGCATTTTAAACACTAAACTGCTCACTTACAGCTGTGTTCACACCAAGTAAATTAAGTGTTCGGCAGCAGGGCCAAGCACAGAATTCCAGCAGTGCCCGCCTCCTGTCAAGCGTGAGCAGAGCAGGGCTTCTCATAGTGCRACCACTCACAGGCCTCTGCCATTCAGAGGCTGTCACATGTCCCAGGAGTGTGGCAATCCCAATCAGGGTCCATTTCAAGCCACAGGAAATAATGAATTATTCAATAAACAGGGTTGTGATGTCAACAATCATTTGGACGAAGAAAAAAAAGGTAAATCCTGCTTTACTTTATACTCTGATACTAAAATAGAAACCAAGTTCACAGTAATTTTAGAGTGGGGATTCATTCAAGGAAAGACAGAAAAAATGAAGTCCTCCTGGCTTTACAAAATGTGCCCTTATAGTAAATATGAGAACATAAACTGGACCCAAAAGAAAAATGTGGACAAATGTCCAACTGCATGCAGAGAAATAGGTCCTTAATCATTAAAATATCCAAAGTCAACAAAGAAGTCAAATTATAACACTGGTGATAGTTTTCCTTTTTGAGAATACATTATTGTAAAAATTAGTAGTATCTGGTACAGATGTGGGCTTAGAGTGGACAGTCCTTTATGAGACTCTTTATGGAAAAGAACCTACAGAGATGAGTATTCATGTGCTCAGCATGCAAATGAATTCTATGAATTCATACTATACAAAGAATCATGCAGGGAGTCCACTGAGAGATGGTGCTAGCTGTGAAATTCCCCTGCATAGGTAAGTGGGGTCCTCTGAGATACAGCACTGGGTGCAAAAGTCCCCTGCGTAGGAGACATTAGGTGCTCCAGAGATTGCTTTCAGTCTTTCCCAGTAGTTAACAACGGAATCGGCCTCAGAGCCATTCAGAGACTGGTTAGAGAATAGTACCCAGCTCCCTATCTATTTTATAGATTATGAAAACAGGAACAAAGAACACCTTGGAGGATAATTCACCTTAGAGTAGCACCGGGAGATCAGCCTCCAACATCAAGACATACTCATAATTTCTACTGCAGGTAAGTCATTCTATTCCATCAACCACCAGTGGAGCAGGCGGGGTAAGCTCTCCGACACTGCTCCGGGAGAATGGACCCAGACATTAYAGACAGCTCTCTGGTGAACTGGTCAAATCCGTCACCAGTGTTMCAAGGATGTGTCAGTAATGTGTAGCAGAAGTACTCCTTAGTACCATCTGGGCAACACACAGGAAGGAGAATCAGAACCTGAAATGGCCATCCTGTGAGCCACACCATGGTAGCCCAGACCAGTTCCAGAGAGTCACTGAGAATGCAAGTCCATCTTCCTCCTACTTTAGAAGTGGTGGGGTTAACAACCCAAGCCTCTGGTTTGGAGACAGACCACCTAACTGTAGACAGGCAAGGCCTCAAAGCTGAGGAAATGAAACCATTCCAAAATCTCTGGATAACAAACAGTACAGGGAAGAGCCGGGTGGAATGCAGAGGAGACAGGCGGATGCATGGTGCAGGCAGAAGAGGATGGCAGTGTGTCTGGCTGATGCTCTGACCCTTTCTGTCCAGAGTCCTTCCTGTCCTCCACATGGGCGCCACACACTGCCCTGCTGGACGGTAGTCTCATCCCTCTCTGCAGCCCTGCCCACACTTGCCTGGTCAGTAACGTTGAAATGGAAAAGACAGCCGCCCTCCCGTGTCTACACAACCCCCATCCAGCCTGAACGAAGCCAGYGGCCAGCCATGTGTAGGGATAACAGGCCTGATCTCACTCCACTATTCTGAGTCACAGGGATAAGCAAAATGATTGTCCTCATTAAGAAGGAGCCCACACTTTCCTGCCAGTGCAGGCATTCCCCAGAGCTGCAGAGCTGAGCAGGCCTGGGCAGCCGGCCAGCCATCTGCTCCAGCGACTTATGTAACTTGCTGGGGTTTCCACCTTCGCCTTGAGGGACGAGAAGGGAAGTCCGAGGCAGGAAACATACTTATACCTAGCCATCACTTCGCCATGCCTGAACAGCCCGCTAAGCATCTGATCTTGGGTCTTTTCAGTTTTCAAGACAGGAACAGGCTGCTTACATGCAGCAGCTGCGGAAAAGGCAGCTTGTGGTCAGAGAGATTGGAGAAAAGATTACTGAATGGCTAAGAGTTCCTTGCCTNCAAGGATGTGTCAGTAATGTGTAGCAGAAGTACTCCTTAGTACCATCTGGGCAACACACAGGAAGGAGAATCAGAACCTGAAATGGCCATCCTGTGAGCCACACCATGGTAGCCCAGACCAGTTCCAGAGAGTCACTGAGAATGCAAGTCCATCTTCCTCCTACTTTAGAAGTGGTGGGGTTAACAACCCAAGCCTCTGGTTTGGAGACAGACCACCTAACTGTAGACAGGCAAGGCCTCAAAGCTGAGGAAATGAAACCATTCCAAAATCTCTGGATAACAAACAGTACAGGGAAGAGCCGGGTGGAATGCAGAGGAGACAGGCGGATGCATGGTGCAGGCAGAAGAGGATGGCAGTGTGTCTGGCTGATGCTCTGACCCTTTCTGTCCAGAGTCCTTCCTGTCCTCCACATGGGCGCCACACACTGCCCTGCTGGACGGTAGTCTCATCCCTCTCTGCAGCCCTGCCCACACTTGCCTGGTCAGTAACGTTGAAATGGAAAAGACAGCCGCCCTCCCGTGTCTACACAACCCCCATCCAGCCTGAACGAAGCCAGYGGCCAGCCATGTGTAGGGATAACAGGCCTGATCTCACTCCACTATTCTGAGTCACAGGGATAAGCAAAATGATTGTCCTCATTAAGAAGGAGCCCACACTTTCCTGCCAGTGCAGGCATTCCCCAGAGCTGCAGAGCTGAGCAGGCCTGGGCAGCCGGCCAGCCATCTGCTCCAGCGACTTATGTAACTTGCTGGGGTTTCCACCTTCGCCTTGAGGGACGAGAAGGGAAGTCCGAGGCAGGAAACATACTTATACCTAGCCATCACTTCGCCATGCCTGAACAGCCCGCTAAGCATCTGATCTTGGGTCTTTTCAGTTTTCAAGACAGGAACAGGCTGCTTACATGCAGCAGCTGCGGAAAAGGCAGCTTGTGGTCAGAGAGATTGGAGAAAAGATTACTGAATGGCTAAGAGTTCCTTGCCTRTCAGCAAACTACACTGTAACATGCGAGCAAGCAGCCCAGGGGAGAAAGTGGGAGCTGCTTTCTCAGTAAGGGACCGCTGAGGTTGAAGGGGGGGTGGAAAGGGCCAGGCTGCATGTGCTGGTGCTGGGGGTGAGTAATATATACCTCTACCCACCCAGGGACAGGGCATCTCAACAGTGACTGGGGATAGTTCCGGCCAAGAGGCAGGAAAGCAGAAAGGAAGAAGCAAATGGCCTTTTAAAGTGGAAAGACTATGGAAAGATCACTTGATTGAGGATAATTCTGCCCTTGCAGGAGAAATCTGCAATGGTTTTCATGGGCCCGCCCAGGCCTTCAACGCACTCAGTAATCATTCACTTACATCTCAGGCTTGCTGGATTCCGGGGGTCTAGTATCAAGTGTAACCCCCRGTTTACCACTTATGTGCAGGCATTGTTGGAGGAACATTGCATCTGACTGCATCTGTGCAGCTGAAGTTTTGTAAAACTGGCCAAGCAGCCAATCACATGAGAAGAGTGGATCTGTACCCAAGTTCAAATGATGCACCTATCAAAATCAATGAYAATTCCTGAACATCCTCTCGTAGAAAACCCACAGTGATATTTCCAAAACTACCATGAARGTATCTTTTGTAACTGGATCGTTCAGTTCTGGTCCCAGCAATGTCATGTGTCCCTGGKGTACACTTGACATTTACTTCCCAGTCACCTTAAGTCTCCCTTCGGCCGCCTCCCTTGACGTAGCACCATTTTATCAAAAGACAGGAATACGTCACGCTTTCATTCCTCCATAAACAATCCATGGAGGTGTGGTGGAGTGATGAGARGTGATGGTGCGAACTGGGGAGACCTGCATTGCCCTCCCTGGTGTTTTACCTGGAAAACTTTCAAAGTTACAATAACAGCAAAYTTCCTTTGTAATACGAGGCTCGGAGAGTAACACTGCAATGGTTAGCATTTGTTGACTGCCCAGTGTRTGACAATCACTGCATCAGGTGGCTTCACAGGTTACCTCAGGGAACTATTCTGAGAACGCCATGAAGTCAGTGTCAAAACCATCCCATTCAACAGATAAGAATCCAGGTCAAGAGCTGATTTAAATTCTTGGGGATGAGGCCCGAGTTTAAACCGGAGAGTCTGACATTAGGTTACTGTTCTTRGCCGTCATCCCACCCAGGTGTTTGTGTGCCTGGTTTAAAGAAGATTAGCAGTAGGAAGGGATACTGGATAACCTTTGCTGTTTATTTTATAGATGAGGACATAAGCAGAAATGCATGGTGCACCTTTTTCCACATGGAGCTATAATTCTTTATCAGTGGAGAAACAGGCCCAACAATGGAAAGGCAAATTTGGGGCAGCAATGCTGCACAAAAGGACAACCTTTCATCAAGACACACCACAAGACAAAAGCTAACCCCGCCCCGATTCCTGCAGATAATTAACACTCATGCTCCATTATGGGGGAAAGGTGCTAGAACAGGAACAATAAATGAAAATATTCTCAAGATTTGTGGGATCACTGAAAATAAGTCCWTGTGGTCAGGAGGCATGAGGCTGTGACCTAGTAACTCTGTGGGTGGTCTGGCCACGTGTGGGTTGAGGCCAGCTTTCAAGGTGCTGCCTGCTCCTTCATGCTTATGGACACAGCAGAACACCTGGCACCAGGAGACGGGCTCAAAGGCACTGGTGACTACACCCTGGAACAGCTGACTCGCTGACTTCCGCAGTGAGTTTTTGTGGTCAGAGAGGCTAAGAGCATCTGCCTTCAGACAGGCAGAATGCAGAATGCAGAATGCTTTTGCTTCCTCTCCCTACTACCTTCTCTTTTATGTCCTAACCCAAGGATAGCTGTGGACATCTGGAGATGCAGCTTTACAGGGAACTGAGAAGGCAAAGGGTGGTTATTAACCAGGAACTGCTGGGCTCAGCAGAGAAACCTGAGACAAACATCAGAAGAGTCATATCCTGCTGTGCTGATTCTACCCTAGGACCTCTAGTCAATCTGATCCAGCACATCATGACACCGAAACAATACATTTTCTCTGCCTTCTTTCTTTTAAAATTAAGGTTAAATCATGATGGCCTGTGTATGGATAAGGCAGGGTGCTTAATATGTGTCTGAAGTTATTGACCCAGTAACTTAATAAAACAAAAGATAATTGTGAAATAAAAGAAATGATAATTTCAAGGAAAATCAGAACTGATCTATAATTTTACACAATTTTCTTTACCCACCACCAGCAGGTACCCTCTCTGAAAGTTGTCCGTATGGTTCTTTTTGATAGCCAACTATGAGACAATCTCGTACTGWCTGCCAAGAATCCAGTCCCTTCCCTTTCTACTACTAATATTCCTCAGTCTCCCTTAGAATGTGACCCGTGATCTCATCTCCGCCTTTGTGGGCTGCAGCTACCCCTGGGGCCAGCACATGACTCCACTGTGACCTCAGGCACAGTGGCTGCAACAGGGATGAACACAGGACCTGAAGCCATTTTTCCAAGCTGTGTAGTTTAGTGGTGATGCTGTAACCATTAGAACCCCTGGTGCAGTCTGCACTGTTTCTATTACAGCATTGCCTTCCCATCTACCCATCATCCACAGTGTAGGATGTGYTCTTTCAAGACTCTGTGGAAAGAGCCAACAGAGACTTGACCTGATCAGAGCTAGGTTTACAAGGTCAAGAAGACTTCTGGAATGAGGAAAGTTCTAGACCTCACAGAAAAGGCAAGTGTGGCAYAGATCAGTGGAAATGGCTTCTTTCCGACCTTCAGATGAAGCAGGAATGTGAGAACTGGAGGTTAGTGTGGGTAGAAAGGGCGCAGGCAAGCAGGGCTCAGTAGAAAGTATCAGGAAATGGAGATGGAAAACAGGAGGAAACACCAGAGAAGCTACATAGCCAAGCAGAAGTGAGCCTCGCCTTCCTGAATGAAAGCCTGCCATGTACTCCCTCTACTTGCAAATGTATGGTGATTGGAGCAAGTACTCCACGCTGGAGTCCTGTAGTCAGCAGGCTGTATCTAGAGGAGACCCGGCTTCCTTGTACTCAAGCCACAAAAGCAGCTACAGCCAAGATATTATGACTTAAGTTCTGGTAAAAGTACACTCTTAAAAAACAGTTAATCAGTACATAGCACAATTTTTCCCTGTCCAAATACTTTAAATATTAATACAAGACGTCTGTGATTGGACAGGGAAAAGGGGGGTGGCGCCAAAAGTTTCAGAAACAGGGAGTGACACAGGAGGGGGAGAAGAGAGGAAGATGGAGGGAGAGGAAGAAGATCAGATTCCATGGGGTTTTAAATAGTCACAGGTAGTTGTGACTAYCATAAAAGGATAGAATAAATTAGACTCGTCTAATCTAGGTGGGCAGTTTATATCATTATCAACTGGCTCTGAAATTATTGTGTGGGCATCTTGTGAATTGAGAATTTATTGATCTATAAATCTGACTGACTAATTATAAGCTTCTAGAGTCTTGATTTACTGGGTTCCTGGAATTTGGGGCTGCCAACCACAGGGAGTTTATGGCTGAGAAGGTACAGCGGCTATTTGACAGGTGAACCAGGGCTGGGAAGATCGCAATCGCAGCTTCTGGGGCTAGCCTAGAAGCAGAGGCAGAGAGACCACTGCCAGGGCAGAGAGTAGCTAGATGTGGTATGGGATATCGCCAGTTTTTACACTATTTCCTCGCAACAGTACACAAAGATTTTAACCTTTAAAAGAGAAATCATTACATATGTGGTGTTTTTCTGAGCATCCTTTCTCTCGCCATCCACATGTTTAAGCCTCTATTAAAGTATCTTTAATAGAATCTCGACTCTGCTCTAAAGCTTAAAGCATCAGGCRGTAGCTATAAAGGAATTCATCTGCTCMCATGAAAAGCCCACACGAGCAGGGCCCTTGCCTGGGCATTTCAAACCTTAGGAGGAGGCTTATGGACATCATCCTTTCAAGATGGAGATGTCATAATGCACAACCCTTGCTCAATGGTTCTTGACCATATCATCTCAAATACTATAAATAGAAGAGTTAAGAAAAGCTCCATTCACTACATGGGTCAAAGATACYAAATCACCTTGATATCTGAAAAGCGACCTCTATAATACAGAGATAAGAGAGAAAGGGCGAGCCAAGATCAGCATGCACACCARTCTACATCAGCAGCAGCCAGGAAGAGGGCCAGTGTGATGCTAGACATAAGATTTCTTGCAACAAACCAAACGAAAGACAGAAAAATGAATGAACCCTAAATGCTTGCTGTAACACAGAGTAAGCCTAAAAAGGTCATGCCACTATCTATTCTA
Organism: Apodemus speciosus; assembly: GCA_002335545.1. Classification (NCBI taxonomy): domain Eukaryota; kingdom Metazoa; phylum Chordata; class Mammalia; order Rodentia; family Muridae; genus Apodemus; species Apodemus speciosus. The sequence continues at coordinate 86,824 of BDUI01000830.1, forward strand.
GAAAAAATCCTAAATATATGTAAAAACAGGGAGAGGTATGACTAGGAACCAGGCAAAGAGAGGCAAGAAGACGAAGCTACATCACACACACACACACACACACACACACACACATACACACACATACACACACATACACACATACACACACACATACACACACACACATACACATATACACACACACACATACACACACTGCCCTCAATTAACAGAGGGGTGCCTTTCTGGTTTGCTTCTGACATACTTTTTGAAAATCCATGGATTTTCAGAAGCCCAGAAGAGGAGAGAGAGAGAGAGAGAAGAAAGGGCATGCTCTAGGTCTCAAAAGCACAAAAGGACTTCTTAGACACACAGGCATGTTTTTACTTTAATTAAGGACTGGTGGTCTCTCTCCCCAGTGGCTATATTTGCTTTGGGTATCATCACTAGAAATTACTTATATGCTAGAAAGAGCACTTGCACAGACCTCATAACCATCCTCTTATTTACTCAAATTACTCACACCTTCCAGAAGTTTTTGGTTRTCTCCAGTGTCCCAGTCATTTTCCTATGGAAACCCACAGTTTTGCATACTGTGACCAATGACTATATGCTGTGTACCTGACAAGAGATGGCACTAGTCCCAATAACCAGGAGGGCACTACTCAAAATACTTTTTAATCTATCTTTTCATAATCCACCTTTGCATTAGCAAAGCAATGTGAATAGATGAAATAAAAAATGGCTTAGGAATATTTTATAGAGTATTCATAATCCTAAGCAATTAGATAAATGCAAAGAAGACAAGTCTGGTCAGAATAACTGAAATCAACAAAGCAACCCACAATTAAATACTGTTGACAATGGGGAAAAGGGGACCCCAGATCCATTTTTGGTGGGACTGCAAACCAGTACAGCCATTCCTAAGAGGTTCTGAAYGCTTAGGGTCTGTAGTTAGTGAACTCTGAACTGAACGGGCTTGTTAAATCCATGCCAAATCAGGACATGGTATCAGTTGAAACTTAATATAATGCGACATAAAAGGAAAGTTTACTTGGATAACTTTATGTTTAATACACAGATATACTTACTTTATAAATAACTACACAAAGATTTTAGAGCATGCCTTTACAGCCCAAAGGACTATTTTCTTCTTCTTTTTTTTTATTAAAGTAATAAAATTTATTTTAAGATATASAACTCAGYATTGACTTTTTAAGTCATCAAAATAATTTATAATAGTCAAATGACTCTAAAATATACTCGATATCTTCTAAAGCTAAAAGTAATATGCACTCAACCATTTTTTAAAATCTATTTGAAATATTAAACATGATAAAAGTAGAAAAAATCTCTTATGAAGTCCTCTATGAAAGGAAATTGTGACAAATTCCTGATTAGACAGAAACCATTCCATCTCCAAGAAAGAATGTATCGTAACTGTGGCTTCAGAGAATGAAATAGGTAGTGTTCTTTCTGTTTCTATTTTGTGGAATAGTTTGAAGAGTATTGGTATTAGCTCTTCATTGAAGGTGTGACAGAATACTGCACTAAACCATCTGGTCCTGGGCTTGTTTTAGCTGGGAGACTTTTAATGACTACTTCTATTTCTTTAGGGGTTATGGGACAGTTTAGATCATTTATCTAATGGTATTTGGTATCTGTCTAGAAAATTGTCCATTTCATCCAGATTTCCCAGTTTTGTTGAATATRGGCTTTTGTAGTTGGATCTGATGATTTTTCACAACCCTGGCATCAGCTGTTTTATTGTCTTGTAGGTGGGCAGATGACATATAATACATGCAATTCAATTGCATCACATTTATGGAAACATAGAATTGTAATCATAATATGCATACATTCTCATATTACTTCTTCCATGTACAGAGTAAACAATTTTTAACTCAGTATTTTTGTTGTAATGTCAAGAAAGACATCCAGAGTAGTATCTCACCACACTTGTCCCACTGGTAAAAGCACACATTATTTCCAGTTTAAAGTACAGCTCATTAATGAATGGCCTTCCATATTTTTTTCATTTTAATTAGAAATTTGAAATAATTTTGAGCAATGAGATTATCAAGCCAAAGCTATAAAAAATAGGATTTTAAGTCAGATGACTATTATAAAAGTTTCAAGAAAGAAATACAAAGAACCAACATTTTATTAGTCATACTGTAGAAAGAGAGCAGATCAAAGCCAAGCCAAGYCATCTCTCTGCAACTAGGGGGCTAATGCCAACTCCTTCCACAAACTTTCAAGGAATATTTCTCTTCTTTGCTCAACTTCTCGCACCAACAGAAGGCTGGTAAAGAGACAGCGATGAGGTGTGCTGAGTTCACCACTCAGCAGCTCACCAGCTAAGAGTATGCACTGCTCCTGTAGAGGACCAAGGTACCATACAGGAAAAGGCTCACAGACACCTGTAACTTCAGCTCCAAGGGATTCCTTTGTTCATGTGCTTGCGCATGCGCGCGCACACACACAGATACACAGACACACACAGAGATACACAGACACACACATACACACACACAAAAACTAAAATAGAGCAAATCTCTTAAAGTATTCTTAAACAAGAAAAACATGAACCCTTCTCAGGAGCAGGAGCAAGTTAGAATGCCAGAGGCCGAAAAGTCATTCCCAAAAAGATCTCTGAGAGTTTTCTGCACAGACACCCGTGCCTGACCTTATAGACCCCATRCCCCTCCTCTAGACCCCATGCTGCAACTACATTATGAATAGCATTCCAAAAGGGTTCCTACTTGTGACTCCACTGGAAGCTGAGTCCTTGCAAAGAAAGAGAAAGCACATGCATGCCAGTGTTTGACTCTCTTGTTTGCTCCTCCCCCCACCACCCTACTCTCAGAGAGTAACTGGTATTCTCAATGAGGGGTGGGGCAGGGCCAAGGCAGAAATTACACTGTCCCTAAAGACAAGGAGAAATAAGGAGAGGGAAAAGGAAAGGCTTATATTAGAAATATGTAAGAACAGAGCCGAGGTTACAGGTCTGTGACAGACTGCTTGCAAAGATACGAGTCCTAGCAGGACATTAGAAAAATGAACTCTGAAGTTTAAACCACACACGACTTATCAGCTTGCGAACAGCTAGAAAGCTGGAGAGGTGAGATGAGATTGCTCAAGTTTCTGCCTAGCCAGCCTTGCCAAGTCAATGAATTCCAAGTTCAGTGAGAGCCTACCTCGAAGATAAGGTGAAAAGCAATTAATGAAGAACCCCAGCTGAAGCCCTGGCCTCCGAGTGCATGCTCACGCACATGATTCAGTTTAGTTTAAACCACTAAACAGTGTTCTACCTATTTACATTAGATGGCTTTCAAAGATGTGGCTGTATTGCTAGCTCCTAAGACAAAAAAATAATGTAAGGATTAAAGATTTCAGCAGCATTCTGCTAAGGCTGCACCCCACAATGTCATGCAAGAGTGAATGGAGTGTACCTTGGATTCAGTATCACAACCTGAGAAAAATATCCTCGCCAACGTTTTGTGGTATCATCTATAAGCTGTCCCACTTGATATTAGCATCCTGTTAACACCTGACAGTTGCTAGCATTTAGGGCTCAGATAAGAACAGCAAGATGAGAGTGCGTGGGGAGCAGAAAACCAAAGGGTGAGCTTTCCCTCAAGATCTCCAACCCACAGAAAGGCCAAGGCTTTGGCTAGAGCAGCGACTATCAGCCCTGCTAATGCTGCAGCCCTGAATACATACACTTCYTCATGCTGTGGTGACCCCCAACCATAGAACTATTTTGTTCCTAATTCATAACTGTACTTTTTGCTGATGTTAGGAATCATAATGTGAATATTTTTGGAGATAGAGGTCTGTCACAGGGGTTGAACCTGAGCTAGAGGAACTAACTGCCTTTAAATCTGCTTGCTAAAATCCCATTAACCAAGGAAATGAAACTCACATCACAGAGGAAGAGACTAACCCTCAAACACCTCGCCCAGAGCCCAAAGGAATGTTGACCCAGTCTAAGGTCTGTTTTCTTTAATCCCCTCTCATCTCTAAGACTTATTTACACCCACCCTCTCTTCTAAGAAGAGACTCATGCACACACACACACACACACACACACACACACACACGCACGCACGCACGCACGCACACACACATACACCTACAACCTCCACTTCCCTCTCCCCTAAGAAGAGACTCATTCAAGTCTCAACNCATCCTGGTTATGTTTTAACAGTCTTGATCTCCTCATCCTGACTGTTGGCATCCTTATTCTTACAGGGGGAAAGTAAATATTTTAATAAATTTTATTTTATTTGCCATGTATCCTATATAAAGCAAACAGTCTAACTCTTCAGATTTTTACCCATTAAATAAAACATTTTGATACATTAAATCATCCAAATAGAATTTCATGCTTGCTTTATCTTGATCGTCCTCATTGATCTGGGTACCCATTTGAAAGTCATAATGACTTAATTTTGTCTTTACTTCCGATTGCTTTTTAATCCTTGATGACTTAGAAAGAGCGAGCCTTCAGTTCCTGCCTGTCAGGTCTTTGATGGACTGTAAAGCATGCTGCAGATTTTAAATACTAGAACAAGAGGAATTCCCTTTTTAATTGTTATTACTTTTTWAAATTAGATATATTCTTTATTTGCATTTCAAATGTTGTCCCCTTTCCTGGTTCCCCCCTCCCCCGCAAATCCCATAGGCTATCTCCCCTTCCCCAATCAACCCTCCCCCCACTTCCCTGTCCTGATATTCCTCTACACTATGGCATCAAGTCTTTCCAGGACCAAGGGCCTCTCCTCCCTTTGGTGTCTAACAAGACCATCCTCTGCTGCCTATGTGTCTGGAGCCATTGGTAACTCCATGTGTACTCTTTGGTTGATGGTTTTGTCCCTGGGAGCTCTGGAAGTACTGGGTAACTCATATTGTTGTTCCTCCTGTGGCACTGCAAACCCYTTCARCTCCTTGGGTCCTTTCTCTAGCTCCTACATTGGGGACCCTGTGCTCAGTTCAATGGTTGGCTGAGAGTATCCCCCTCTGTATTTGTCATGTACTAGCAGAGCCTCCCAGGTGATAATTATATCCGGTTCTGGTCAGCCAACACTTGTGGACATCCACAATAGAGTCTGGGTTTTGCAACTGTATATGGGATGGATCCCTGGGTGAGGTAGTCTCTGGATGGTCTTTCCCTCAGACTCTGCTCAACCTTTTGTCTTTGTATCTCCTTCTGTGGGTATTTTTCCCCTTTCTACAAGGGACCCAAGGATCCATACTTTGTTCTTCCTCCTTCTTGGGCATCACTTGATATATGAAATGTGTCTTGGGTATTCCAAGCTTCTAGGCTAATATCCACTTATAATCCGGAGATAAGGACATTCATTGTGACCCAGATTATTTTAACTTAAATAATCTGCTTATAAGTTGCCCAGCTATTCAGAGGCAAATATTCAGAGGCAAGTTCCCTACCTGAGGACACAGAGARGACTTCCTCCCTGCTGRGCTTTCATCYGGCTGTTCTAGGCTCCTGTTAATTCATCCAAATGAAAGGAAAGCAATTGTACATAGAAATTTATTTTACAGAGACTTCAAAGCCAACCAACCACCACCATCACCACCACCAATAAAAAAGACAGTCACCATTTATAGCTGTGTGTCAAAAGAGGAAAACCTGTGGGCTTCAGATCAGAGCTGGAGAAGGCTGACATGCAGTATATTTCAGTGTAACAAGGCAGATGACATAAATACTTGGTTGGCAAAAGGATTTCTGACTTCACTGGATCTATTTTTGTTTTTATGTTCTATCCTAAGGTGTTTTGTAGCAATTAGTAAAAGCCATAAGCAACTCTAGCTATACAATGCATCAGGATTCCTGTGTCCTCTAGATTGAGATTGAAGAGATGTTATGATGTAGGAAACACAAGTCAACAATAATATGCAGTGCTNGGCTGTTCTAGGCTCCTGTTAATTCATCCAAATGAAAGGAAAGCAATTGTACATAGAAATTTATTTTACAGAGACTTCAAAGCCAACCAACCACCACCATCACCACCACCAATAAAAAAGACAGTCACCATTTATAGCTGTGTGTCAAAAGAGGAAAACCTGTGGGCTTCAGATCAGAGCTGGAGAAGGCTGACATGCAGTATATTTCAGTGTAACAAGGCAGATGACATAAATACTTGGTTGGCAAAAGGATTTCTGACTTCACTGGATCTATTTTTGTTTTTATGTTCTATCCTAAGGTGTTTTGTAGCAATTAGTAAAAGCCATAAGCAACTCTAGCTATACAATGCATCAGGATTCCTGTGTCCTCTAGATTGAGATTGAAGAGATGTTATGATGTAGGAAACACAAGTCAACAATAATATGCAGTGCTGCTTGCAATTGGTCACAGTAAGATTCACATGGATTTTTTCCCAATGAAGAAAGCCTCACTTGATTTCAGTAAAGGACAAAACATCTGTTTCCATCTATAGCAGATAAGCCCAGAGCAAGCTGCCTTCTGGGAAACAGTTCCTAAACCTTGCCTTCCCTCACTTTACTCAAGTATGAAGCTTAGCTGGAAACTTTGGAGTTTCTCATAATTCAATCTTGATATCACCCATGACAGGACCTTCAAAGTCAATGGTCTTTTTTGTGCGCATACATTGTATGTGTGTGATGTGTGCCCACACGTGTGCATGTGGAAGCCAAAAATTGACAGGGGGTGTCTTCCCCTACCTCTCTTCACCTTCTTTTTGTAGACAGGGTCTCTGTCTAAACCTAGTGCTCACCATTTTGGTACGAAATAAGCTAACAGGCCAGCAAGACCCGAGAACTGTTCAGTCTCTACTCCATCCCAACCTTCAAAGGGTTACAGATGCAGATTTTAGGTGGGTGCTGGGGTCTCAARTTCAGGTCTCATGTTTGCAYGGCMACCACTTTACCCAGAGAACCATCATCCTGTCCCATTGATGATATTTACACACAACCAAAAACCAGGGTTCAGACCACTGGTCRTAATTCAAACAATATACAATTTATAGCAGGAGACAAGGCTGTCATCACTTTTGACACTGAAAAATTAAAAGAAAACACTGCGACAGAATTTACATGCAAAGATATAAGAAGTGTAAAAACTAGACTGGAAGTAGTTAAAAATCGAAAGAATATCGTTTACTTAATTTTATTTTTAAAAGCAGAGGACACTAAAAGTTGAGTATTTTCAACAGAGATCAATTCCTTATGAGACAATGGCTAAAAATACCCAGTGCTGAGGGAGCTAATCCTATTCCTTAATGAGATTAACCTAGTGCCCTTGAGCTGGTCATCAAGCCACTCTTAACCCAATTGTTGAGCTGACARTTAGGAGAACCAATCACTCAAAGGGTGGGCTACAGTTTTCTAAAATTTAGTAGGACTTCCTGTGATGATACACACATTCGGCTGCCCTTTGTGACAACAGAACATTCAACCTATCTGGACCTCTTTTTAAACATCCAACAACAGTCCACATGTGCCCTGCCCTGCTCTTCCCTAGACACTGTAACTCAGAGGTGAGTTAACAGACAGTCTTGTTCAAAGAGAGACAGCATAAAAGAGGGAAAGAACGATCAACTGTAGAGAAGAGCAGAAGCTGAGTTGGAAACTTTCAGAAGTTAGGTGGGGATAATAGGAGAAACTGGGAGAAGGCTGAGATGCAATGGAAACGTGAACTGTGTGGGGACTAAAATGGAGGAGCGTACCAGACTGACTGGTACACGCTAAGGGCCTACGGTGGAAGTCCTTGGCATGCTGGGGACAGAAGCAGGTGATAAGGCTGCCCTTTCTAACCATTCTACTCACGTGATGAGACAACAGTGGACTGCCAGGTTTCACACACTCCCTCTTCTCAAACTAAGTACATGGAACTTTTATTTAACTAAAATATAATTACGCCATTTAGCCCCTCCCCTCCCTGTACCTTTTTCATGTCACACCCCTCACCCTTCTCTCCCAAATTCGAGGCCTCCCATTTCTTCAACCANTGAGACAATGGCTAAAAATACCCAGTGCTGAGGGAGCTAATCCTATTCCTTAATGAGATTAACCTAGTGCCCTTGAGCTGGTCATCAAGCCACTCTTAACCCAATTGTTGAGCTGACARTTAGGAGAACCAATCACTCAAAGGGTGGGCTACAGTTTTCTAAAATTTAGTAGGACTTCCTGTGATGATACACACATTCGGCTGCCCTTTGTGACAACAGAACATTCAACCTATCTGGACCTCTTTTTAAACATCCAACAACAGTCCACATGTGCCCTGCCCTGCTCTTCCCTAGACACTGTAACTCAGAGGTGAGTTAACAGACAGTCTTGTTCAAAGAGAGACAGCATAAAAGAGGGAAAGAACGATCAACTGTAGAGAAGAGCAGAAGCTGAGTTGGAAACTTTCAGAAGTTAGGTGGGGATAATAGGAGAAACTGGGAGAAGGCTGAGATGCAATGGAAACGTGAACTGTGTGGGGACTAAAATGGAGGAGCGTACCAGACTGACTGGTACACGCTAAGGGCCTACGGTGGAAGTCCTTGGCATGCTGGGGACAGAAGCAGGTGATAAGGCTGCCCTTTCTAACCATTCTACTCACGTGATGAGACAACAGTGGACTGCCAGGTTTCACACACTCCCTCTTCTCAAACTAAGTACATGGAACTTTTATTTAACTAAAATATAATTACGCCATTTAGCCCCTCCCCTCCCTGTACCTTTTTCATGTCACACCCCTCACCCTTCTCTCCCAAATTCGAGGCCTCCCATTTCTTCAACCAMTGTTGTTACACTTACATATAAATACAACTCGGTTCAGTGATGTCTATAAGTCATTTGATTTTAGATCTGACACATTGGTATTGGATACCCAATCAGAGGGCTCATTCCTGAGGAAGAAATTCCTGATTCTTACTCTCTCAGCAMCTGTTAATTGTAGTTCTTCGTCTAATAAAACAATCTCTTTTCATCCTTCTATCAACAATTCCTCTCTTACTACATCCTGTGGTCCTGGCTGCCAAACTTTAGGGCTCTGCCTTTCTACACAATCAAGTGTTAAGTGTTCTATAACAGATCTTACTGTGCAAAAGCAATTTCCCCAGTGAGGTCCTCAGAAACCAAAAGAAGACCAGCCCTCTAGACTAAGAGTCAATAAACGGGTTGTTTTAAACTGGTATTGTGTCTGTAGTAACAGCACTTGGGAGGTACAAGCAGGGAAGACAGCAAGTTCAAGGTCTACTGGTTGGGTTTTGTCAACTTGGCACAAACCTAGAATATGTCTCCATCAGACTGTCTGTAGGCAAGGCCTTGGGGCCATTTTCTTGGCTGGTGACTGAGTGAAAGAGTCAGGGCCGCTGTCACCAGGGTCACTCTTGAGTTCTGGGAGATGTAAGAAAGTAGGGTGAGCAAGCTAGGAAGAGCAAGCTAGGAAGTGGTCCTCCTTCAGTCCCTGCCTTCAAGTCTCTGTCCTGCATGAGTTCTTGCTTTGTCTTACCTCAGTGATGGACTGTGATCAGAAAGTGTAAGCCAAATAATCTCCCCCAACCCCAAGCTGCTTTCTGTCATGGTTTTTATCTCAGAGACAGAAACCTAACTAAGATACAGGGTGAAAAGCTACCTGTTAGGGTGACGATTGGTTGCCCAGGTAGAAAACTCATGCACAAGCTGAGATGGGCATCTAGTAAGGCTGCCAGGTGACAACAAATGCACAATGGAGCATTCACTGCATTGTTGTGTCCATACCACACAATGGCGTATCTTCAAGAGAAAAACGAAGCATAACACTGGGAGTAAAGATTCTGGTCTTAGCTCTGTGTCACCACAAGCCGCATGTGTACCTTAGGAAACTCGTTTTCCTCCTGTGAGCTTATTCCTATAAATCAGAGAAATGTTCATGGTTGCTAAGGCTTCTTCCAGCCCTTCATATGTGAGTTTAAGCATCTATATATATTAGAAAAATGAACCAAAAACAGGCATGCATCATCTTTTTTCTGTTTCATTTCACCCAATGACACTCACTCTGCCCTGCACATGAGCACACCTGTGCCTCAGGGTCATGATATTTAAGAATGGCTTCTGAAAATAAGAAATTGCTGATCTTACTAATTTTAAATATATTCAGTATGTGGTTCGTGCATTTATTTTTATTTCTTGTTATAGCCACGCCTCAGAGGCTTTCAATCTTGCAGTAACCATTTAGGCATTTTAGAATTTATCACAGTGTAGTCAGGCATGGGGTGGGGGCTTTAATTMCAGCACTTGGGAGGCAGAGGCAGAGGCAGGTGGACCTCTGTCAGTTCAAGTCTAGCCTGGTCTACAGAGCAAGTTCCAGGACAGTCAAGATTACACAGAGAAACCCTTTCTCAAAAATCCCAAGGGGGAAAAAGGAATTTATGACTACACAAAGGCTAAGTTAATGCGATCCTGGATTTGGGTTTTTTGTTTGTTTGTTTGTTTGTTTGTTTGTTTTTTCGAGACAGGCTTTCTCTGTATAGCCCTGGCTGTCCCGGAACTCACTCTGTAGACCAGGCTGGCCTCGAACTTAGAAATCCTGCCTGCCTCTGCCTCCCAGAGTTCTGGGATTACAAGTGTGCGCCACCATCGCCCGGCTTAATGCGATCTTAAAACTTGTTTAGAACATAATCTGAGAGCCAAAATCATGGACGGAGGAGGTATGTCTCAAAATACCTTCAGCCCTAAAGAGTTCCTTGACTATACATATTTGAAGTCTTTTGAAAATTACATACCCATTCTTTGAATTTGGCACTACTGATTTAGAGTTTAARATAAACAGAAGAGCCTCATACTCATTCCCTTGATATTTCAAATGTGTATGAGCAACACTCAAATTGCACATCATTCTTAACCGAAACCTGATGGGTTCAAGGTCCCTCTAGAAGAGGGGCTGGCAGTATGTTCCAAAGGCTCAGGCTACCCAGCACCTTTCTGGATGGAGAACTCAAGCTTATATAAAGGACGGAGTGATCACTGGCAGGTGGGGGCGATGCAGGAGGACGTGAGGGAGAGGAGAAAGAGACATGGGAGAGAAGGGCACGGGCAGAAAAAGAGGGAGTAGGGAGAAAATTGATGAGAGAAAGGAAAAGGAACTGGGAGCAAATGTGCCTGTCAAACACCACAAGCCAAGTCTCTTCAAGTGCTCATCTCCCTGTACTCAGTTTGAACTCTGAGTCACAGCACAGAGTGCTGAGCAAGCCGATAAAAAGCGGCTCACGGAGCGATGTGAGTGGGCAGCAGGAAACAAGAGTGGTGCGCATAGATAGAGATTAAGGCACAAGAGAGACTTCACAGGGAGGAGATCTAGAAACCTACGTTAAACCCACTGCCTTATGTGCTTTCTCCATAGGCAGCTCAGGCAAGGGTCAAACTCTACAACCTCTTGCCTCTGCCTCTGGAGTGCTAAAATAACAGTCATGAGCCACCTAAGTGAATTCCTTATTGTGATGGCCACCATTTTGTGGTTAAATGCTAGTCCCGGGAAAAGGCTGAAGCACTGAACAGGACAAAAAGAAGTAATCAGAAATGAAAAATCAAAATAAGTCAGTGTAAAAGTTGCTATTTAAACTGTGCCCAAAATCTTGAAAGAGCAAGGGATGAGTTACAATATTTCCCACAGAATGCAATGGTAATGCTATAAAGATAATAAATGTAATCTAATGTTATAAAGACAATCTTTAGCTTTAACTTTCAGAGCACCATTGGGGGGGGTGATAACTCTGGGGAGCTAGCTGAGAGCCTCGTCTGCAATCCAGAGTCCACCAAAGCCAGATATCCATATCATGTCCCTTCCCCTGCTTCTGAGTTCTGGGTCTCAGTCTCTCCTGGCAACTGTGAGGTACTCTAGTGTGGTTAGGTCCTCCACTGTACACTGAGACCAGCATCAGCATCCCCAACACCACTCTAATACCACTGATCCTCATATCCTGCATCTTCTGCAAGATTTACCTTCGCTGCCCCTTGCCCTGCCCTGCCTTGTCCCCGGCTTGCCCTTCAGGACAGATGAGCACAAAAGGAGCTAACCCGGGGAGGGCAGAAGAAAGTGGTGAGCCAGGCGGGCGGCTTGAGCTGGGATTATGTTAACCAGACTGCACTTCAGCAGAATGTCTGCTTCAGTAGGGGAGTACATAGCTTCAGGGGTTCACTTAACGATGGCATATATAAACGAAGGCTCCTTCCCCATATCCGTGCTGACCGCCAAGTGTGACATCATTATACAATGTGGGCTTAAGCCTTCTCAACTAAACCTCTGTTGACTTCAAAATCCTAAGTGGAAGAAACTTCCAGAGACTGTTCTAAAAAAGAAATCAGGCTGGCTGGCCTCCACTCCGTGCTGTAACGAGAACGCAGACATTCCCAGTGAGCAAAGGCAAGTAGGCAATGAGCTTAGCAAAGTTCCTCTGGTGGCGTCTAACGCTGCAGGGGACAACATGAGATGTGTCCTTTCTGGGCATGGGCTACAAGGGGACTAACACCTATGACTTGTCCTTGTTTAGTCCCATTTTCCCTACTAAAGACCTAAAGAATGTTTTGTTGAAAACAATCTAAACAAGGCTCTTGATATCTAATATTACAAAACTGTGCTCTCAGTCACTTGGAGAGACGCCATGACAGGGTCAAACAAGGACGTGCTAGCCAATGGTGCGTGGTGCCAGAGATTTGCAGGCCGGGGAGATTCCATGAATCCATAAGTTCTTCCCAATGCTAAACTAAAGTTGATTTGGTAGATGCGTTCATTTTCACCTAGGATTCTTTGGCTTTTAAAGGAGTCTGATGATACTCCTCCTACCAAAGAACTTTCTGTGTATGTAATGTCCCTACAGACCAATCTGTCACACCACTGAGAACATACTGGGACCCTGTTTTCCTGGATTCTAAAACATTGGGGTTTTATTTTCCCTGAAACTGAAATACATCTTATAATCTTTGCCCATATTTAATAAAATTTTACCTTCTTCCTTTCTGAAAATGACTATTAAATTGATGATGAGCCTTTAAATTGAGGTCATTTAAACGATGCAAGAATTGATCCTGTATCAATTATCTCATTTATAAGGTATACTGCATGTATTTGAACAACTGCCAGAGAGAGAGAGAGAGAGAGAGAGAGAGAGAGAGAGAGAGAGAGAGAGAGAGTTACTTACATGTTTTTGTGAGAAATTAGGACTACGTCCTGTTAGGCATCAAAATGCCTGAAATACATTTAAGATGACATCACATCTCTACTGGACACTAGACAACATTTACCAAATGTGANGCTTTACTTTATAAAGTATCACTTTGAAGGACTGTGCTATTTGTTTAATCATTTTTGCCTTTGCTAAGAACATACTTGGAAGCATTAATTAGACATTCCCTTTGTTATGATTTGGAGAATCCACTCATTCCTTTGAAAGCAAATCCCACAAGAGAACATGTAAAAATGTTCTGAACAGCCATAGAATAGCCTGTGAGATTCACTAGTGGCACAATGCTTGGGGATTCAGGGATAGGTAACCAACCAATATCTGATTGGATTTAAGGCCATTCATGAGATGAAATACATCCATGAAACTGTTCTAGTGGCCACGAAACTGAGATTAGATAGGCCATTGACCTAGGCAAACAAATGTTACTGTTCTGCTAAAGGAATACAGTAATAGAAAAACTCCTAACAGCATTCTTCTAAGATTCATAAATCAGTGTCTTTCTCAGTCACCATCAGAAAAGATTTCTCCTAAGTAGATGGGAGCAAATTACAGAGACTCAAAGCTGGACAATGTGCAGAGTGAGATACCTTGGAACACTCAGTCCTAAATGGGATGTTTCTATCAAATTCCCACCCCCTAAACAGGGTTCATGGAATATTTCAGAAGATCTGGAAAGTTTGTAAGTGCCACAGAGCATGGGAGAGTCCAAGGAAATGTGCCTTTTACAGACATAACGGGATTGATTTACATATACGTTGACAGAGAATGAAGCATGCACAGCACTTACAAGGGCCTGCCCTACACAGGGTTCCATTCCTGAGAGGAGACGTGGACAAAAGACCACATCCCTAACCAGAACCTTTCTCCAAGTGTCAAGCCTCAAGTGTTCAGAGGAAAACAGTTTTCTCCAGTGACTCTAACTGGATACACAAATCACACCTAGATCCCATGTCCAGCAATAGATTGCCAACGCAAAAAGCTWGATGGATTTTTTTGGAGGTTCTTCATCTCATAATGCTTTGTCCTATTTTAATCTTAAGGGCCCTGCATATGTTATTATAGCTTCTGGTTTTTATGGTATTTCTGTGTGCAAGCTTATGTGTGGTCATTTATAATGTGAGTCTTAGGTTTTTTCCTTTGGCTATATTTTCTATTTTTGTCCTAATCCAATTGCATTACATTATTATTATTATTATTATTATTATTAATTATCATTATTATAGATCTATATTTGTATTTTAATGAACACAGAGACAAAGGGCATGGATTTGGATGGGTGGTAAAGTGAGGAGGACATGGGAGAATTTGGCATAAGACTATAATTAGACTATATTATATGAAAAATATTATCAATAAAAAAGAAAAAAGTTCTTTTGTTTTTGAGATTATGATTCTTCTATTTACCATTTGTCTTTTCCCTCAAAACTCTCTCATACCATATATTCCTCTTTGCTCTTGTTCAAATTCATGGATTTTTTTATTCATTGTTGTTACAATCATATACATATGTGTGTATGTGTATGTGTTTGTGTGTATTTCTAAATATAACCTGCATAATCTAAAATTTAATYGGATGCATGCTTTCAAGACTAAACATTTGGTATTGGATAAGCAGTTTGTGTGTTCTTCCTTGGGGAAGATGATTTCTCTCAATCTCAGTGTTCCTTAGTTACCTGCAGGTGTTTTGTATGGTTGAGGGTTCATGGACTTTCCCACCTGCCCTTTGGGGTGCCTATTGCTGCTGTACTTGTTCAGCTYGTGATTAAGCAGTCATACTGGGGAGACTTTGTGTGGGTAGCTTCTGCCATTACAAAACAATTCCATTACCTAAAGCTCAGGAAGAGGGGTGGAAAGATTATAAAAGAAAGGAGATCAGGGCGTTTCCTGTGAGACTGATTCCTGGCAATGTCAGAAGGCAATGATACTTTCAAATATCTAGTTGCAACATCATATAAATCGGTCATAAAATACAAATGCTGTGATTTTGGAATTTTTGAANGATGAGCCTTTAAATTGAGGTCATTTAAACGATGCAAGAATTGATCCTGTATCAATTATCTCATTTATAAGGTATACTGCATGTATTTGAACAACAGAGAGAGAGAGAGAGAGAGAGAGAGAGAGAGAGAGAGAGAGAGAGAGAGAGAGAGTTACTTAAATGTCTTTGTGAGAACATAGGACTACGTCCTGTTAGGCATCAAAATGCCTGAAATACATTTAAGATGACATCACATCTCTACTGGACACTAGACAACATTTACCAAATGTGAGTTCACCAAATACATACCATGGGGAAAGTTATGGATCTAGACAGGGAACTGGCAAGTTCCCAAAGCAGGAGGACGGTGCAATTCTAGATGAAATTTGGAAAGTTGTGACTGACAAAGAAACTGAACTGGAGAGAAAATGAGGACTCCAGAAGGTTGGTGTCGAGAGGACACAGTAACCTGTTAGGATCCATGCTTATACAAAGAGAAGGGGTAGCCTTGGAAAATGCCAATGGCAAAGGGTGACTGCCAAGAACACAGGCTCAACTAAAAACTCCGACCACAGGAGCAGAGAACACAAGTACAGCCTCGGTTGTGCTCTTCATGGTAAGTGTTCTAATAAAGCCAGAGAAACAACTCCGTCTCCAGCACCATGTCTGCCTGCATGCTGACATGCTTCCTGCCCTGCTGCTGATGATCTAAACCTCTGAGCTGTAAGGCAGCCCCAGTTAAACGTTTTCTTCTGTAAAGACTTGCCATAGTCATGGAGTCTCTATATAGTGTAAACTCTAAGAAAGACACTGAATGATAAAACTCTAAAGACACTGCGCAAGCTTAAAATAGGGAGCAGACAGCAGACATATGTACTCATCTAAAATTTCCAAAGTATCCCCAAAGTCACAAATGTCCCAAAAGAAAAAAAATATGCTCTTACTTTACTAGTTTTAAAAACAGACTACCCTCTCCAAATATTTATTTTAATAATATTTATTAACCCTCCCATGTCTATCCATAAATATCAAAGTAAGAAGCCATGTTTCTCCAAATCCACGGGATTCACTTCTTGTCCAGCTAACTTCCTTTCCTTCACCTCTGAACTTGTTTTCCGTATCCACTTCCTTTGCTTTTGCCAATTCTATTTTGAGTCTGATGAAAACAGGCAAACCCAACTACATAGTAGCTGAATTTAAGACATTATAATCAGTAGTCTTGAACCCAAGTAAGATTTCGCAACTGATAAATCTACCCCACATAGCTCACATTGTGGCTACTGTTGATCTTGACCTACAAAAAGTGGTCCACATTGGGAAATATTGACCTAAAAACAGAACAGCATAAGGGCAATCATCTTCATGATTAGGTTTGGGAAGCAAGAGGTAAGACAGCCAACACGCAGCCTACTCTAACTAGTACGATTGACATGCTGGGACTCTGGCATTCTAGAAATTGCTCACTCCTTGACTTCTGCACGAGGACTGGAGAGCACTACACTGAAGTACCTCTCTCTCTGGAAATTAAATAAAATTCTGAAGGAGTATTTCTCTGCTTTCACCATACACTGTTCTAATATGAAAATAAAGTTGCCCAGGAACTGACATTTTCAAAATTGTATGTCTCTAAAAAAATATCCTGAGACTTTTAAGGATTGGTACCATTATTATTACTTTCTTGCTTCATAACCTCACTCCAAGTTCCAAAGAAACAGAGACATATCATTTTATGTCTTTAATAAATCATTATAGTTCTACTAACACCAGTCCAAAGGCAGACGGCAGGCAGAGTCTGTAGTCATCATTACTCTCTAAACAACGATTAGTCTGTACAAGCATGTATAAGACTAGAGACAACAGGACTTACTGTCAACTGAGAAATTAACCTTGACTCAAATTAGGTGAAGAGATGTGTTACTGCTTCAGATCTCACCAGAACTATCACTCCCTGCCATTTTATAGCCCAGTAAACTGAAGTGCAGTAAAAGTAGGTAAATTATCCCAGGTTTCACAGCACAGTCAAGATTTAACTCATGATAGCATACTTGGAGACCATGTCTCATACATATACATATACATACACATACACATACACACACACATACACATATACATATACATATATGTGTGTATATACATACATGTATGAATATGTGTGTATGTATATATGCGTATGTGTATATATGAATGCTCACATATATGTGCATACATCTCCTGTACTGGTTAGTGTTCAAAAACTAAACTCAAGTCATCTGAGAAAAAGACACCTTAATTGAGAGAATGTCTCCTTTAGACTCGCCCATGGTGCGCTTCTTGATTCATGATTGATGTGGGAGGGCCCAGCTTACTGTAGATGGTGCCACCCCGGGCAGGTAGTCCTGGGAGATATAAGAAAGGCTGAACATGCGCCTGAAAGCCAGTAAAAAGCATTCCTCCGTGGCCGCTGCTTCCGCTCCGGCCTCCAGGTTCCTACCCTRCTTTAGTACCCGCCCCAGCTTCTCCTATAAGCTCTAAGATGAAATAAAGCCTTTTTTCCTGAAGTTCCATTTGGTCATGGTTATTTATCACAGCAATAGAAAGCAAACTAGATTACTTCTTGATTTCATATTTACCAGTGGGAAGATCTTAACCAATTCTTGATCCTTAGCCTTCATAAACCTTCTGACCTGAGACTTCTCTGGGGCAGCACACTGGGCTATCACATACCACCAATCCTTAGAAACGAGGTGCAGGTCCTGAACAGTGTGGAGATCTGGTGAAGAGCAAGTGCAAACACCCCACCCTTGCCTCCATGGCTTTGTGTTTAGAGCAGTAAACCAATAGTGACAAGAACCCAAGGCATTCAGTGAAAGAACTCTTCCTGGACTGACTAACAGGAGCCTTCTCATTTTGTGCTCCAAGTTCCTTCGGGGTGCAGAGTTCTGTGGATTCCTCAGTGCTCAGTCTGCTAAGCCCCACAAACATGGAATTCATAAGACATATAGGACAAGACCAGTCCCTGCCCTCAGCAACTGGACATCTTCCCAGGATGTCAACAAGAAGAGAGAGAAATTAAGTAGAGAAACAGTCAAAGAGGACTGGCATTCCTCTTAATGTCTAGCCTGCCCAGCCCCTCCAGGAGAAAGACAGCATTCATCTCATCAAAGCAGTCCCAAGAAACAAAGCTATAAATGTCTCCACACCAGGGACCTGGCCACRCTGATAACTGAGGCACTCAGGAGGATGGAACAGGATTCCYGGAAACGATGCTAGTTAGTGAATGTGAGGCCAACCTGTGCTATATGTACTGAGGCTCTGCCTCAAATATATATTTCAAATACTAGGTACTAATAACATACTAAGTCCCCAAGAAAAAGGATATTAATACTCCCAAACAACGTGAATTTCTGTACTCTGAGCTTGTAAGATTTACGGCTGTGATGGTTTGTATATGCTCAGGCCAGGGAGTGGCACTATTAGTAGGTGTGGCCCTGTTGGGGTAGGTGTGCCACTTAAGGCCCTCATCCTAGCTGCCTGGAAGTCAGTATTCCTCTAGCAGCCTTCAGAAGAAGATGTAGAACTCTCAGCTCCTCCCACATCATGCCTGCCTGGATGCTGCCATATTCCCACCTTGATGATAATGGACTGAACCTCTGAATGTGTAAGCCAGCCCCAATTAAATGTTGGCCTTATAAGAGCAGCCTTAGTCATGGTGTCTGCTCACAGCAATATAACCCTAAGTAAGACAATGGAGAAAATAAAATTCTAATAAAATCGCTAATTAGTAATAGCTGTAAAAGGGTGTGTTCTGCCCAGAGGAGTTTCTACTTAGTTTCTGGTCCACTCCCTTCCTTGTCCTCCTTTGCTTTTAAAAATAAAGAGGTAATGAGTGGGGGAAGCTCAAGTTCCCGGGCAATGGATCAAGACCACACAGTGTGTGGGAGCAATGGTGGTTGGCTGAGAGCTGAGGGCTCAAGTCCTGCCCCTCTGCTGGCTGTGAACACTGAAGCACGTATCAGCATTGTTTCCCAGATAAGCACAAAGGCGAATTCCCTTTAATCTCTTTAAAAATATTTTGATAGTTTTATTTTTGTTAAAGTATAATTACACAAATGCCCTGTCTCAATCCTCCTATGTCACCCTTCCACAGCCTTTTATTAAATACTGTCATACATACGTGCAAGTATACTCTGTGTGGATATGAGTGTGTGTGTGTGTGTGTGTGTGTGTGTGAGAGAGAGAGAGAGAGAGAGAGAGAGAGAGAGAGAGAGAGNAGAGAGAGAGAGAGAGAGAGAGAGAGAGAGAGAGAGAGAGAGGTGGGAGAGAATAAATGTGTAAATGCAACCTGCTGAGTCCATTTAGTATTTCTTGTATGTATAACTGTAAAATTTTTAGGGCTGATCACTTGGTATTGCATAACCATGTAGGGTGCTCTTCTCTGGGGAACACTAATTCTCCCTACCTCCACAGTTTTTAATTGCCCGAAGCTCTTCATCCAGGGATGGAGCCTCATGCGAGTCCTCCATCCACGCTGGCAGGTCAACCACTGCTGTCACTGTTCACATCTTGTTTAAGCATCTACTGTTGATATTTCACAGGTCTGGGTTTTTTAAGGTCTTAAGGAAGGACTTTTAAAATCATACTAGGAAATGGCTTTGCTTTCAGGATATGTTTTCTTGCTCTGGCGTTTTCTTCTAGGGCTGTGGAGCAGGATTTCTGGAACGAGACTAAAAGGAGTGTGACAACTGTGCTGGGAGCCTTTCTGACTGGGCTGTACTTGAAGCTGGTTCAGCAATCCAAAACTAAATCTTGGATTATTTATTTGTTTGTTTGTTTGATTGCTTATCTTGTTCCACACCTCACCACAAAGCAAACAACCCAATTTACATTCTAAAGTTCAGAATGGCTCCAGGTAGGTCTTCTGACAATACAGTGCATGAAGTGCCACCTTTAATTCGATCACTAGCTCATATGACCACAGTTGAGCTTCTAGAGTATAGGAGAAAATGACAGATCTACACTAATCATTCTTTAAGCGATCGCAGTCGCTCTATCATCAATGGCCTTTCACACAGAGGGGAAAAACAAAATAATCTCCATCTATGAACCACTCCTGAGATACCTGCAAGGATGCCAACAGTCAGTGGTACCACAACTACTGAGTTGAGAGTCACACACAGAATGTCTAGTATCCATGGATGAGGGTATCTAAACAAATGACTATAATGTACACACTAAACTCAGCAAACTGCACAGGGCTGAACATATGGTAAGGGCAGACAGGGTAGAAGACAAATGTTCTAAATGAACAGCTGTATCCAGGAAAACCTCTGTATTTGGAAGAACTGCTGAACCCAGATCAGCTGTATTCAGGAGAACAGCTGTATTCAGAAGTGCTGTATTCCTGAGTACAACTCAGGAGAACAGCTGTATTCAGGAGAACAGCTGTAATCGGAAGAACAGCTGTAATCGGAAGAACAGCTGTATTCAGGAAAACTGCTGTATTCATGAGTACAACTGTATAGCAGGAAAAGCTTCTGTTGTTCTTTATCACCGCAGGATAATTACAGCACTCAGCCATTAACTAGCAAGCTCGTTTAAAGGAGCTAGCAGAGAGAACTTTGACTGTTTCTAACACAAGGATAATAATGATAAATGTCTGAGGTGACAGAGGCATCAATCACTCTGATGTGACCGTCTGGAACCACTATGCATGTATCAAGATGTTAAACTGTTCCCCCAAAATATGCAAGAATGTGAGACAAAAATTAAAATGTGTTTTACAAGAGGTAAATATATGATACAGGAAGAAGGGGGACTATATATAAAGCAGTCTAAGAAGCTGAGATAGAATACCTAAAAGGAACTTCTGTCAGACAGAGAAACCTGACTGCTCTAACGGTGGACTACAGTCTGAATACTCAACTCTGCGCATATCAGCCAGTGGAAATGTCCCTTTCAAAAGTTGGGTGTCTGACTGTTCCAGGCATTATTGCACTGCTATTTCCTCAGAATTGAAACATACCCTTCCAAGGAGAAGAGCTCATAAGACTTGGAAAGCTAATGACATTTCTGAGACTCAGGAAGTTCAGAAATTGTTTAAAGCAGCACACTATTGTCACTGTGCAAGCAGGAAACACTTTTTGGGGAGAGGAAGCGCCTCCTCAGCAAGGGTAGGTTGCTGCAGGTCAGACAGGGAGCTTCAGAGATGCAGGTGAGTTGCCCCCATGGCAGCCTGAGCTTTAGTGATCAGATGTCTTTGTGCTGGAGAGTTTTTGTCAGAGTCACTTGGGAAGAGGAAAATGCAATTGATTAATTGCCTCAATCAGATTGGCCTATGAGCATGTCTGATGATGTTTTAATTGCCAATTGATATATGAGGGCCCAGCCCACTATAGGCGGTGCCCTTCCTAGGCAGGGGGGTCTGGGCTATTTAAGAAAAGTATCCTGGCAAGCCAAAGGAAGCAAGCCAGTAAACGGCATCCTCCATAGTCTCTGCCTTGAGTTCCTGCCTCGGCTTTACTCAACATAAGCTGTTGCCAACATAAACCCTTTCCTCCCCAAGGTCATGTGACCAAACATCACAATGACCAAATGTAAACTAGGTACCCCTCACCCACACTTCTGTAAGCAAACCCAACGAAGTAACAGGATCAGTAAGGTACACTTGGGTTAAATTTTTTTCTTTGACAGTAGTGTATGCTCTATCTGTCATGAACAGGTCTTTATTCACTTGTCTCCAAGGAAAGTCACACAATAATTGTAAAATAACATTGAAGTGATATGATGACTAAAATCAATGTGTTATCCTAAATTGAACAGCAGTCTAGAGGTAAAAACATGAATTAGTRAGTAACTGGAGATTTTTGAAATATATAATATTGTGTTAATATCAATTTCCTTGGTATATAACTATGATTATATGATTATATAAAACATTAATATTTAGGATATCTAGGTAAAATATGATCTGGAATTCTTTGTAATACTTAAGTCTCAAAAGATTTTAAAATAAAAAAACTTTTAACTCTTTAATGAGCTATACACAAAACCAGAAGCTCCAATAACTTCTTGATTTGCCAACATGCCATAGTCCAGAATTAGGAAGCAAAACGGGGGACTGTCATATGAGCCTGAATCTGAATTGAAGTGAAGAACTGGTGACAGAAACCCTTGGAGTCACAGCCTCACTCATGTTGGCCCGTCTAGAAAGTCTGGGCAATAGTTAGCCTAAGCCAAAAACCTGAAGGAGGGAGGGAATTATGGCGCTTACAGACTGGGTATAAAGTTGACAAAACAGCAGAGGACAGAGGACAGAGCAGCAGCAGAGGAGGCGCAGATGCAGGTACTGATGGCATCGTCCATGTCTTCTACTGGATGCAACTCCGGGTGGAAATGCTGACTGATCACATGTCATGCGGGGGGTGTTAGGGACTGAGAGTTCTAGTCATGAGGCCCCACAGCAATGGTAGCTCCCTGAGGAGCTACTTTCTCTTTCCCCTGGAAGGTTTAAAGGACTCTGGCAGACCTTGGGACACCCCAGCAGCACGCTGACTGCTGCCAGAGCACACGGGAACAGGCGGCCCACAGGTCTCATTTTGGATCCTGTAGCCGAGGCTAGGAGAAGCAGAGCTCAGGCAAGATACAAGATGTGCCCATCTGACCGCAATACCTCGCATTTGTGGTTCCAAACCTGAGCAGCAGGAGGGGATGCTAGGAGAGGAGAGATAGCCGCAGAAACAAACTGGAAAGCCTCATCAGCCACGGAGAGACCAGTGGGAAAGCTAGGACTGGGCCCTGGGATTTGAAGGCAGAGCTGAGAAAACTGAGGAGTGTCATCTCTAGGTCAGAGGAAAAGGAATCACACTACTTTGTACAGCATGAATCACACTTCATGTTTACATAGCATTAAAGTATGAATCATGCCATAGTAAGGGACCAATTTGGCAATAACATGAGAAATAATCTCGCACTATCTATTAAAATAAATATATACAATCCAGCCTAGCAATCCCACTTGACGTGTATCCTACCAAAAAGTGGTGAAATAAGTAATCAGTGAAATGTCCATAAGGGAGTCATTACCTTGTTGTTTATAATAATAAAAATCTGAAAAAAAACAAGCTTGAATATCAAAATCAGCTAAAGGTTTACTAAAGTAATTGAACTAAAATCTTGATAGAGCGTTGGGGGGAAAAAAAAACCCTATACAACAGAGCACAAGTTCTATGACCAGGAAAGGGGATATGATGGGGAAGGAGGGTGAGAGGGCAGCGGAGTGAGGGAGTGTGGGAGGGAAGGAGGGGGTGTAGGAGGGTGAGAAGAGGAGGAAGTGGGGGAGAGAGATAACTAACACCAAGGAAGATGAAAACGCAATATGTCATCCCACCATTTTACAAGCTGTGTGTGTGTGTTTACATAGATACACAGAGAAGACTATGCTCATCCTAGAAGCCATAGGTTGCCAAATACAAAGGCTTAGTGCCAGGTGTGTGCTAACTCCTGTACAGTTACTAGTCAGAGATGTCCTGCGACATCCAAAAAATACAGACGACTGCCACTGCTCTAAGTCATCCATCAGCACCAGGATCCTACTGGTGAACACACCACGAACACTGATGACAGGACATAGAAAAATCAAGTCACTACTGACCAAGAAGCTCCCTCCCTGCTGAGTGATTTTCATAGTACTAAGTACTGGATTTCAGTACATAGTACTGAAAGGTGCTGTGTAGCCTGCCGGGGTGCGGGGGAAGAGACATCAATAGTCTTACCTGTGAGGCCCAGTAAACTGCAATAATGACTGATGTGGCAAGATATGTCCATGCCTGTGATAACGTACGTCATGGATGTTACCGGAGTAACCAATTTCCTTCTGATTGGATCTAAGGCCCACTCTACAAAAGTACAATCCCACATGCCTTTAAGGCCAGCCCTTGGGAGACAGAGGCAGGTGGTAATCTGGGTTCAAGGTCAACCTGATCTACATAAAGAGTTCCAGGACAGCCAGGGATACCCAGATGCTCTGTCTCAAAAAGAGAAAAAAGGAAAAAGGAAAAAGTATGTTGTGTAGATCACTCTTTCAAACCTTATACTTCTTTAGGAGCTTTTTGTGGTTCCTCTTTCATGACTTCCGCCTGTTGACCCACGTTCTCCTGTATTTCTTTAAGTGATTTTTGCATTTCCTCCTTATTGGCTTCTATCTTTTGATCCATTTTCTCCTGGAGTTCTTTAACTGATTTTTGTGTTTGCCTTGTAAGGGCTTCTAACTTTTGATCTATTGTCTCCTGTATTTCTTTAAGAGATTTATTTGTGTCCTCCTTGTGTTCCTCTAGCAGCATCATGACCAGTGATTTTAGATCTAAATCTTGTTTTTCTGGTGT
>BDUI01000831.1:63326-75493 GCA_002335545.1 Apodemus speciosus
GTAAGGATGGCACTGAAGGAACTGGTACAATAGCTTCTTGAAGGCCGTATGATGGGCTGGTCTTAGTATTTCAACCACAGATTTCACCTTGCGTGAAACTGTCATATTACTATGAGCAATCTCAGCATGTGAATGAGTGTATTTTGCTTGGAACGAAGCTGAAACAACGTGCTTTCGAAAGTCTCCCATTCTCCCAAAACGTCCTCTTTAAAACCACAAGGCACTTGACCAAATATAGTTTTACTTTCTCCATGAAGCACATGGAAATGTCGATGGGGCAAACAAATGAGCCAAGAGACTTCTCTTGTCAAGTACAATTCTGGCAGAAAGCCACTGAACTGGCTTCACAGAGTACTCACTGAAGGAGAAGATTTTTGCAGCAAAGAAGCCCCATTTGTCTGAGCCTATTAATTCCCCGGTAGGCCAAGTTGATCAAATTTAATTCAGGATTATTTCAACAAAGGATCTTGGCAGGTAAACATTTCTGCAGACCGAGGATTTTTCTGGCAATTGAAAACTGAATTGTATGAACCATGCTGAGATAATATTGATAAGCATCAAACAATAAAGAAATAACAGGTCTGTGTGCCCAGCTGCCCAGCTGTTGATAAAGACTGGTGTAATTTAAAGAGCCTAAATATGCTATTTGTAAAAACTTTCTGTATGTTTTCCTTGAGTTCAGAAGAATATGGTAGTGCTATTTTTAGGAGAAATGTTTTCAAYCTTTATGATTCACATATAGACCATCAATTTAAAGAACACATATTTGCAATTAGGGGGGGSCCCTTCACTCCAAATCTGTTAGCTGAGTCCTCTCAGTAATGTTTTACTGTGATCCTAAGTTATAAGCAGGACAGTTTGAAAGCCCTACTTTTGAAGAACTTGACCAATCAACTCAAAACAATATAAATGATAATGCCTAAGTGTATCTTGAAACTTTGGGTCATGTTCCCATATGTGGTGCCCCATAAAAGCACCAAAAGTTCTGCACAGTTATCAGTATTTACCGTTTGAGTATTCTACATGTTCATCAACACTCTCATGCCCTCCTTCGAATCACCCCAAACTTTGTCCCCTCCAATATACATAGCCCCTCCACAGATGCCTTAGCTTGAAAGCACTCCTCCTTTCACTATCTTGCCTTCTGTCACTACCGCATCTCTGAGCAGTCCTCCTTTCTCCTCGAACAATTATGCAGTTTTTGAAATTTCAGTAAACGATGCTTTGTTTTGGTTGTTGTGGTTTTGGGACAGTCTCCTCTCCTTCACACTGGTGATCTTGATGGAAAGCCTAGGGAGTTTCCCTGCTCTGACTCGGATTGAAGCCCATGCTAYATCAGRCCTTTCTCAAGAGATTCACAATCGTGATTGCAAGAATTCAAAGATGATGATAGAATTTGTCTGTTCTGTCCTTGTAATGATCACCTGACATGACTGCCAACTGAGTCAGATCCAGAATTTGTGATGACTATGCTTTCTCTACATGGTTTGAATAATTTTACTCTGATTAAATAAACTGTTCAATATCATTACAATAATTTTCTTCTAACAAAGTCATCTCGTACTCATTTTTAATAAAACCCAAATGATATAAGTTTCTAGAAAGCTTTAGGTTTGTTGCTTTTCCCCTAGAAAAACCTGTGAAAATTGGATAAAGGCATACTACCAAAACAATTTTACAGGGAAAAAAGTTAGAGTCTTATAGCATTTAATTGTAATGTTCAGAGTTACATGTTAACCACACTGTAAAGTGAAGTATTATCATCTATACCCAGGTATTCGACCCTAGTATGAACTCTTTCTTCTCCCATATTTACATTTGGTATAACACTGAAATGTATTTTTTAAGTTTTGAGTTCCTCAGACATCCCAAAGATTACCAAGTGATCCAAATCTCAAGTCCCAGGGCGGATAAGATGGGGTTAAGGGACTATCTCACTCTTTCAAAGAACCAGTTTCACTTCCCAGGACACATAAGTGGTTAACAACTGCTTGTAATTTAGTTCCAAGAAAGTCACATAGGATGAAGACTTGCAGAGGATACATGTGTTTTCTTTCTCAAGGGCATTTAGAGTTAACTTCAGTAGTAATATTTCTCTATTCAATAATGCAAAGCAAAAATTAGAAATTGTATGGCTTCTGGGATGCTCCCAGTGGATGTCCACACAGCCAAGAGCATATAGGCAGTATTAATGGAGTTAGATRTTTTTCACATTTAAGCAAAAATGAAGACACAAAATTGGGTTGCTATGAAGTAGTGATGGATCTAGGAAGGGATAGGGGGATGAAGATTAATGAACAAAATAACAGGTATGAAATTCTTAAAAATTAAACAAAATAAAATCTAAAAAGTATCTCTATAAATGGATGAGCTTTAGGAAGTCAAATGTTATACTCATAAACATATAATTATTCTATATTTTATATTTTATAGCACTTCAAATGTTTTGCCAGATGTGCTGCACAGTATCCAAAATCAGCATTGCTTGATTTCTGCCTGATAGTAAATCTTATGTATGACATAAATATTACAAACAGAAAAACATCATAAAAGCACTGGAAAATTAATAGTGTGTCACTTGGAATACAACAAAAGAAAGATATGATAATTAAATTTCCAAGCTTCAGGGGAACTAAATAACTCAAAACATAAAATTCTCTTTTGCATCTTGAATCAATATGGGACAAATTATTGTCTTAGCATATTTATCATAGCTTTTTTCAAAATACAGTTAACCAAACAAATTGAACAATCCCAGAATACATTGTCTATGCTGATGCATGTATAAATATGTACACACACATACACACACACAAACACACACACACACACACACACACACCCCACAAGGTGTTCCCCATAGGGCAGTGAAGAGACCGATACTTTAGATGGATCATTTATGAAGAAAGGACTTCTTAAAGTTTATTTCTAGTATTAAAAATCTGTCTAGAATTACTTCTCCTTTCAATGAACAGAAAATATAACTGTTTCAATTCCTCTTTCATCTCTAGGCTGTGGTTATCCTAATCACAGAAAAGATATCTAAGAATATGGCATGATGCATCAGAAAATGATCCTCTGATTCACTGTCCACCGCCAATCCCAATGTGATTTGGGAAAACTATTGGTTCTTTAAATCCCTTCTTTAATTCCACTGCATTCATTACTTAATCTTTCAATTCATGAATGTTTTAGATGAATATTGGCTCTGACAAAAAAATAAAGTTCTGAGAGAAAATAAAGACAATCCAATGAACAACACCATCCAGCCAATCATGCAGTCTGCTAATTGTTGTCCTTGCATTTGTGAAATGACCTAGAAAACCTAACTTGTCAGTTTATTAAGAGAAAATCTGTCTTTCAGGAGTATCTTACATTAACTGAGACATAAATCTTCTTTATAAAACCAGAATACTTCATTGCTGTTTAGTATAAACATAAAAATATAGATGAACCAAAAAATAAAATATAATAAACATAGTTGAAGCTCATATTTACTGTCTTCATACTTCATAGGTACACATGTATTACTTTAATATGACCTATTCAAATACAGTCACATTGAAATTATTATAGCCTAACCTACTCTCTAAAGCATAAATTCCAATTCCATACATTTTCTACAAATATAATGTAATTATATTGTACATTATATATAGTTTGAAGTGCTCATGACCAAAAGACAATAGTTATCTGCTTCTTCCTACATGATGAGAAGGCCATGACYCTTAAGATTGAAGCTGTCACCACTAAGTTAGCCTTTATGCTTGGTAGTCTCCCAAACATCAGCATTTTAATAATGTCCTGTGGCTGAGTGGCCAGTGATGGAGTTGTGGTTCCACCCCCAACTCAGTCGTTACTTTGCATCATTTCCAAGGGTTGCCATAATTAAATACAGCAGTGAGCTGTGGGGGGGTGGTGGTGGTACTGTGGTATGTGGAAAAGGTGCAATGACATTAGCTTTCAACTATTCTTAGTAGCCCCACATGCCCCAGTGTTTTTATATTTCCACATAGAAATTCTCTGAATTCAAACATGTAATATTTCTATAAAATATATACAAGGTGTCAGTGTACTCCTGACATGATGCTTACAGAGTCAACCACTATAGACTTGTGTTATGACTTGTATAGTTTGCATATGGAAATATGACTGCGTTGGTGAGGGAATAAAGGAAGAACAGACAGGGATACAGAAAAGCTGGGGTCAGATGAGCTTTGTGAAATTTAATAAAGTAGCACCACCTACCAAACAATGGAGAGAAAGCACAGCATTTTTCTTATGTACAGAARGGAGGGAGGAGTTAGCTAGTCTCAGTAAGAGGCTTCTGTAGGTGAATCGTATCAGGCTGTAAACATCTGGAGGGAGGAAACTGGTTTTGGTAGTTTTTATACACTGCCAATATTCACATTTCCAACCAGAGTGAGGTTGTGGCAATTCCAAGCCTTAGCCATATGCAGAATGCTTTGAAAATTTCTCCTGGGTCCTTAACATATTTGTGCCCAGGGTAGCAGTGCACATTCACTGAAGATTTCATTTGCTCTTGACCTGTTCACTGTGACTTCCTCAGCACCCTATGGGTGAGGGATTGGGACACTGTCCTTTGTTTTGCCTGTTTGTTTGTTTTGCATTTTCCTTATTATTTTATCAACGCCAATCTCATTCTCAGTTTTATTTCAATAGTTTTGAAGCTCACACAAAGCAGAATCAGTCCTTATGTCCTTTGTCTATGGAACTCTTTGTTCCATGTAAATTAACAGTTACAAATTCAAGCAAGAGTGGTATYACATTACCCCGTGGCATCTAAGCTACAAGAGTTAATAGATATTTAAGAAAACTATTAAAGTAATTATCTCCACCAACAAAGTCTGAGCCCTAGGCCAAGCTAAAATGCCTCTCCCTCACTTTCTCCCTCCTCCCCCCCCACCACACAAACACACACACGGAGCTATATCTACAGAAACAGATGTGCAAAACACTGCAGTGCTAGGGAAAGTGCACCCATTGGGAGGCTAGAGGGAAGAGTGAACGAAGAACATACAGAGACATCAAATGAGCAAGCAGGCTTCGTAATGAGCTGTTTGATGGAGCTTGGAAATGTAATGAGGGACGTGAAAAATCACTTAATAGCTGGTAGGGAGGGAATCTAAAGATAATGTAATCCAGCCACTTCATTTTATCGCTGAGAAAATGAAGATGCAGACTGAGGACATGACTTCCCTAAAGTCATATAGCTCTTTGGAGACACATTTGGAATAAGCTTCACCATGGCACCCTACCACTTCGTTACCAGTTTTTCATATAGGATACCAGCTCTAAGGTTTGTCCTTTTGTAAAAGGTGAAAGAAAATTCACTCCCATTTGGTCCAGTAAATGACCCAGGGACTAAATGTTTAAGTTAGAATACAGAAGAGATCATTGGCCAGAAGCTTCATTCCATATTCTACAGCCTCAAATCGTTAACTCAGGTTTCAGGCATAATAGCAGGAATGATGTTGCTAAATATTATCATGCATAATGTGCCCCCATCCTTCCACCCTGCTCACAGAGTCATGTCAAACACAACACAGTGAGCTCTCTCTCCCTCTCCTACCAGTTCCCCTTTCTCTCACTGTCTCTCATCAATCTTCGCAGTAAATACATTCAGAAAGAAATTTATTTGGCACAGATGACCTGTGTAACATTGTTTCATTCGTAACAAACAGGAATACTGACAGATCTCTGGAGGGAGAAGCGGATTNGGAGGGAGGAGTTAGCTAGTCTCAGTAAGAGGCTTCTGTAGGTGAATCGTATCAGGCTGTAAACATCTGGAGGGAGGAAACTGGTTTTGGTAGTTTTTATACACTGCCAATATTCACATTTCCAACCAGAGTGAGGTTGTGGCAATTCCAAGCCTTAGCCATATGCAGAATGCTTTGAAAATTTCTCCTGGGTCCTTAACATATTTGTGCCCAGGGTAGCAGTGCACATTCACTGAAGATTTCATTTGCTCTTGACCTGTTCACTGTGACTTCCTCAGCACCCTATGGGTGAGGGATTGGGACACTGTCCTTTGTTTTGCCTGTTTGTTTGTTTTGCATTTTCCTTATTATTTTATCAACGCCAATCTCATTCTCAGTTTTATTTCAATAGTTTTGAAGCTCACACAAAGCAGAATCAGTCCTTATGTCCTTTGTCTATGGAACTCTTTGTTCCATGTAAATTAACAGTTACAAATTCAAGCAAGAGTGGTATYACATTACCCCGTGGCATCTAAGCTACAAGAGTTAATAGATATTTAAGAAAACTATTAAAGTAATTATCTCCACCAACAAAGTCTGAGCCCTAGGCCAAGCTAAAATGCCTCTCCCTCACTTTCTCCCTCCTCCCCCCCCACCACACAAACACACACACGGAGCTATATCTACAGAAACAGATGTGCAAAACACTGCAGTGCTAGGGAAAGTGCACCCATTGGGAGGCTAGAGGGAAGAGTGAACGAAGAACATACAGAGACATCAAATGAGCAAGCAGGCTTCGTAATGAGCTGTTTGATGGAGCTTGGAAATGTAATGAGGGACGTGAAAAATCACTTAATAGCTGGTAGGGAGGGAATCTAAAGATAATGTAATCCAGCCACTTCATTTTATCGCTGAGAAAATGAAGATGCAGACTGAGGACATGACTTCCCTAAAGTCATATAGCTCTTTGGAGACACATTTGGAATAAGCTTCACCATGGCACCCTACCACTTCGTTACCAGTTTTTCATATAGGATACCAGCTCTAAGGTTTGTCCTTTTGTAAAAGGTGAAAGAAAATTCACTCCCATTTGGTCCAGTAAATGACCCAGGGACTAAATGTTTAAGTTAGAATACAGAAGAGATCATTGGCCAGAAGCTTCATTCCATATTCTACAGCCTCAAATCGTTAACTCAGGTTTCAGGCATAATAGCAGGAATGATGTTGCTAAATATTATCATGCATAATGTGCCCCCATCCTTCCACCCTGCTCACAGAGTCATGTCAAACACAACACAGTGAGCTCTCTCTCCCTCTCCTACCAGTTCCCCTTTCTCTCACTGTCTCTCATCAATCTTCGCAGTAAATACATTCAGAAAGAAATTTATTTGGCACAGATGACCTGTGTAACATTGTTTCATTCGTAACAAACAGGAATACTGACAGATCTCTGGAGGGAGAAGCGGATTMAGCAAGTTGTTGAGAATTCTTAGCCATTAACATATTTGCATGTTATTTTGACAACTCTGACATGTGTTATGTTTGCTATCCATACTGCTGGACYCTATATCTCTAACTAACTCCCCACTCACTTTACTGCTCACTGCTATCACATTTACATTGCTCAAGATTGGCATTTTGAGTGGCATCTTTATTCTAAAACCTGCAGTAGCCCCAAATCTATGTGACATCTTATACGGCATGCACAATTCATAAACTCCTGAAATCTACTGTTCTGGTATCAGACTTCATCTTTGTATTTGTTAATCTAGCTCACTTCCTGTCCATTGTATAGATATTATAAGGTATCCTGTCTTCTCCAGCATTTACTATGTATCTTCTGTGTGCCAAGTGTACTGCAAAACACTTGAAATTTAAACTAAGTGATAAAAGATATTTGAAAAGCTTGCTGAATAACTTGAGTGATGTGGAAAGACATCCAAACTGATGGTGATAGTCTAACACAGAGACTGACTAGCAAAAGCTGGCCAAAATGCAGCATGCATAGAGACATGCTGAGACTTTACTTGATTTGTTTTGTCGCCAATCTGCCTTTTAAACCTTTGTCAACCTGTATTTCAAATATCAGAGTCATTGCTATGTATGATCCATTTTCCTAAAAATGAAAAAGTTCATTTTTAAGCAAAAAAAGCACCACAGGCTTAACTTTTGTTCTAAAATCTTGAAAGTTTATGCATAGAAAAACCAAAGAAGCAGAAAATAATTGCCATAATTCTAAAAAAATGATTTGAAAGTCCTTAGGAGCTGAAGACATGGGTTCTGTCCAACCAACTTTACTCTAAACTTCTAACTTAAATTCTCTTGTACTCTTAGCTAAAGATTTTAAT
This sequence comes from Apodemus speciosus, assembly GCA_002335545.1. Lineage (NCBI taxonomy): Eukaryota > Metazoa > Chordata > Mammalia > Rodentia > Muridae > Apodemus > Apodemus speciosus. Next base: position 71,395 of record BDUI01000831.1, read on the forward strand.
ATTTTAGCAGAGTGTGGGGTCTACAGCTTGAACATGAAGGGGAAAAGATGACAGAAGCTTTCTGGTTTGAACGGTGAAGAGAAAAGTGAATACAGCAAAGATTATTGTATGTTACTAACAGCTAAGATGGTTAAAGTAAAAAGAAAAAAGAAATAAATCTGTATTTAACAATGAAGGTTATAAGAAAACCAAGCTACACCATGGGCACACTCATGAAGAATATGTAGGAAATAAAAGAAGGAAAGGAAGGGGGAAGAAAGGAAGGAAGGAAAGAAAGAAGGGAGGAAAGAAATAGTAAAGGGGGTCAAAAAGACCAACTAGTTCAGCCAACCACAAGGTACCTCCATCTATTGGATTCTCAGAACCTTTAAGAGATAAGCAGGTTAATATGCTGTCTCTAAACAACAATTATGTTGTAATTACTGACATCCCAGATGTGAGATTCTTAAGTTCAAAGGCCTTCTCAAATTCATTTTCATGTTCCATAATGTTTAACACTCTTTTAAGTATGTGACAGGCATGCAGGAGTACTTGTTGAATATGTGTTTAATAAAAGAAAAATAGGCACTGATATGGTTGCAAACAATGTTCCCAAAGAACAGTAGCTGGTAGTTTCCCAGGCCCGAGATACTGTATGAGCAGTGCTTTACTCTCCCAGCTAATGCAGCAATAAATCTCCAGGCAAATCTAGCCTAAACCGCACCGAGACATTTACTTCTACTATTTCTCTAATCCTTTATATAGAAAGGGGAATAAAAGGTGTTGACTGTTGCTTGAAACAAGCCAAGAAGTAGAACAAAAATGTTGCTGGACTTGGAAAAAAATCACAAAACTTAACAGCGGCAGCCACTCTGCACTAAGTTCACAGTGTTCAGCGGGTTCAAAGGCAGTCACTGCCCCAGGTCTCTGAGAACTGAGAAGACCTTCCAAAACACACGGCAGGTAGTGTGCTGATCTGCTCAGCCCGGATTTACTGCTCCGTGTGGCCTTCTATTTTAAGCCATGAAAACATTTTGTAAAAGATAATATTATCCTGGAGAGTTAAGTGGGCTCTTCCCTGTGCTTACAAAGTAAAGCATGAAACCAGATGGTCTATGGCAAGCTAAGCAGACCAAGCCCCTAGCCCTGACCAGAGGGTGTTCACAAAGAACACTAGCTTCTACATTCAAAATACCAGCCAGTCTAAATGAGACCGTTTTAGGACCAGAGGGAGATTTCCAGTCAGCTCAGGCKGACGTTTTTCATGTTGTTTGAGTCATGACAGCCTTGCTTCACATAAAACATTTTCATACTTTAGCACAASTAARTAAAACTTACTTCTGAGGGGAAAACAAAGAAGTAGAAGCAGAAGCTCGATGGTCTCCAGAGCATAAACATTGATTTTTATATGAGGAAGAGATCTATTAAGAAAGTATGTAACAGTACTGCCACTTCACAGGTAAAAACTATGAAAGCACAATTTATTTATTCTTTGTAATATTATATGGCTCTTATATCAGTCATATGCCCTTTAGAAAACAATGGGCACMTTCAAAGTTGGCTAGCATAAAGAGCAGTAAATAATGACTCTATTTAAAAGATATGGGCAGAGTTTCCAAAGCTACTAATGCATAATGCAATAGCCCAGGATGGGTTCTTTGGGTCTGAAAAGAATAGAATAATAAACAGTCACGTGAAAACGCAAGGAGAGCATCAGGTAGATAGGACCACAATAAGAGAGCAAGACTACAGCTGAACAACACACCTTGCCATGGGCACTCTTCAGAAGAATAACCTAGAGAAATGTTTCCRCCAGGCCTTTTCCTTTTTCCTATTAACGATCCCTTCCGTGGCTGCTACKAGCCAAAACAACTAGACACCAGAGAACTAAGAGGCTCAACGCATCAATCACCCTCTCAGAGCATAGAGAAATATGGAGGAAAAAAGAGTGTGTGTGTTGGCGGGGGGAGCCAACATGATCTGCTATGGTTAGCTAGTGTCAGCCAGCAACCTGAATGGTCAAATCTATGTTCTGAGTGAAAATGGATCCTATGCACTTCACTTTTACTTTATTTTAACACACATAACTCTTTGGCAATAAAGCTAGCGCTGATCAGGATTTATTTCCATTGTTCTACAAACGTATTTTTGTTGTCTATTGTTCTATGAACTTGTTCTATAATGCTGTTTTCAACTAGTAAGCAATATTTTGAGAATTTGAGGCATATGTAATCATTTTAAGCTTTAATTTATTGTTATTATTCTTAGTGTATTGTTGGCAGTTGGTGAGTACACATGTGCACAAGTGCCTGCAGACATGTCTATTCCCCTGGAGTTGAAGATACAGGGAATTGGTTTTGACCTTCCTGATGTGGTTTTGGGAATTGAACACAAGTCCTCCTGAACAGCAGTACATGCTCTCAACTGCTTAGCCACTTAACTGGCCCATTTTTTTCCTTTTTAATAGACGCACAAAGCAGCACAATTGTCTTAATGTACTTTATAACATCAAGGCCATGTTTTAATAAACATTCATTCCAACATTTATGTTTAACTGCACAGCAGTTAMTTTCTACTATGTTTAACACACTAAAGAACTTAGCAAACACATAGAAGTCTATTTCTTAGCCTCTCTGTGTAGTGAACAGCTTGTTCGGTCATACTTCTTTCTTGATGATGACAGATACCAATTTTTAACCATTTCCCACAGTCAGTGACTCATAAATGAGTTGGCACATAACAAGGCTTCTTCTCTTCATACTGACAGTGAAAGGACAGAACGAAGACTGTGAGCACCTAAGAAGAACTCAATCCTGAAAGTCCCAGCACARCACTTGCCATTAAAAAAATTCAACAGAAATTAGTCACTTTTGTAACAGATAARAGAAAATAAATGCATATATAAACAAAATACTTGTTTGATCTAAAGTACAAGGCTATCCTTAATTCTTTAAACTGTTACAAAATGAATTTGATTTCACAGTGAAACTCTTTCAATGGAYATTTGTCAATGTCTTGGGTTCRTACAGAGATTTTGAAAAAGACTCTGTGGGCAGTGTTTAAGCCACAAATCTCTTCTTTTCYCTTCCAGGAGAATTAAAAAAAACTGTGAGCAGGGTGGAAAAAGCATAGGCTTTACCCAGAAAATGAAGAATGATGTGAAATTTCTGAGCAAACKCTACAGAAATTCCCTTCAGCTGATACCTCACTCATTTATAAGAATCACTCACTGCTGCCCCACGAACCTGCAGATCAAGCAAGAGTCACCATGATATAAGATCCAAGAAGACCRCCTCCCCCCTGCTAAATTGTAGCCATCTACATTCTTTGAAAATCTGCTTAAAGAGCACACTTCTATGAAATGTTTATTGAAAGTAGTTTCTTTCRATTGTTCCCTACCTCTGTTCCAAGATTTCTCCTTTCATCAGAATAAATAATTGTATGTTCTTAGCCTGATTCCAAAGACAGAATAAGAGTGCCACATAAACAAAAACCTAAACCAATCTTGCTACTGGAAAAGATAATATTCAGTTTCCAAGTATTTTTTTAACACATCCAAGCAATGACGAAGCCCTGGGCACTGAAATCAGATTCCTTCTCTCCCATTATCTTTCCTGGTAACCATAATAAAAATATCAGATTTTCTGTCAGCTAGAAAGAACAGAAACTAACAACAATCTTTAGTGTTTTGTATGTTGTAGAGACCTGTATTTAGCTCTAGAATGATCTCCTGTAATAAACTCGTGGGTTCATGCTGTTCATTACAAGCCTGCTGCTCTTGGGTAACTGTCCCTTAATGGGTGATTACAGATCACAATGTTGAATTGCAAGCATACAAAATTAAAAATTAAATTTGGAAGATAAGAGGCACTGGCTGGGATGGTATGTGGGTAGAACTGAGAGAATGAAAGGACTCGGGAATTAGCATAAACTTAGTAAAAAAGAAACTAGATTAAAATTCAATGTAAACAAATAAAGAAGATAGAGAGGGTGCCCAAGTCATGAGAATTCTTTTACAAGTCTTCAGTATTATCATTGTACAGAAGTAATCACCAGTCAGTAACAGTATACTCTAGTTGAGATTTTAAACTTTGACCTTTTCCTGGTCTAGCAAACATAT
>BDUI01000831.1:77946-130163 GCA_002335545.1 Apodemus speciosus
AGATTACTCATAACCACCTATAACTCCAGATCCAGAGATATGAAACCCTCTTCAGGCTTCCATGGGCACTGAAATGCACATGCACAGAGACAGCTGCATGCATATAGGCATGAATATAAATAAATTTTTAAAAAATCCTACAAGTTTCTCATTCTAGTGATGCTAACCAGGAATAAGTACTAAATATGGGGCTTGGTGGGGACAGATATGGCTCATTTTAAGAGCATTCAACTAGTATGTTCAGGGCCTTAAGTCAATCTCTAGCACCATAATGTATATAGGTGTCTATGCATGTTTATCTGTGTATGTCTGTGTGTGTTGTTTATTATATAATAAAGTTCCTCCATTGATGTAAATTCAAATATGTATCTCTAAACCCTACAAGGTTCAGTGGAATTTTACTTATATAGATAACACCATCTTGTTAATGGACTATGAGTAAAATTGAGCTTCAAAAAATAGTTGAATGAATGAACACAAAGATGAGTATTAAAAATTAAAAGTTTCTAGATGATTCATGTAAATAGCATGCATATTTAAGTTAAATTAAGCTCTTAAAATAAATAATTGGGAGGTTACTTGTAAAATAAGATAAGAAAAACCTAATTTATTATTGTCATATTATAGAAATTCTCATTTAATGGGGAAAAAAGTGACCTTATTTTTTGGACAATATTTCCCAGATAGTTTAATGTCTATAAAATACACATTAAACAAATGTTATATCAACATAAGAGAGTCTGTTTAAGTATTATACATGATAGAAAGATGCAAAGCATTGACAATTTTCATTCCTATATGCATTCATTAAACAAATATTTAAGTATTTGCTTTTTGTGGACAGAGAATATACTTCTTCATGAACAGGGAATAATGTTCATTGATGATATGAGACACAAAATAAACATAGAATTCCAAAGAATTTCAATGAGTGGTGGCACAAGGCAAAGAAATGTACCACCAAACATCCAAAATGKCCAAGAGTTGTATCCTGTCATACATCACATCAAAGGCTATTGGAGACTCAAATTAATAATCAGATGAAGTAACCAGAGACAGCCATTAGTGAGTTAAAAATTAAGATACTGATGATTTTTCAAAGCTCTGCGAGCAATAGAAATTTTAAGAAGTTTATCTGGGAAATTGACACTAGAAAATTTAGAGGTTGGCAATTTCCAGGATTTGAAAGTGTTGACTGCTGTAATGTACATTTTATGTTTACTTTTATGGTCTCTGATTTATACCTTTCATTCAGTATGTACATGGCACTTAATCATACAGTCACATTACTGCTGGAGAGCAGAAGGAAGCATAGGCTAAGAGGTGGAGTGCTGAAGACTAGGGAATGGTGACATTCTGCATCCTGATCACAGTGGTATTCCAAAACTAACTCCATCACTCTCCCAGAAACCTGTGCCTGAATCTACCTCCCATCTCTGCACCATGTTCCACAAAGCCATGGACAATCTCTGAGTTAAATGTAGAGCTAGAATCTTCATCCACTATTTTGCTATTGTTCCATTCGTTTAATCTTCATAAGTGATAGTCAATGACAGGCCTAGTGAGTTCTTTGCTCGGTACAAATAAAGGAGAACGAGGATTCAAATTTTATCAAAATATATTGAGGAATTATTTAAGAATGTGTCACAGTGTCTGTATTATTTTAAAAGTATTAAGCTTTATAGGATAGTTTTATTGTTTTCATCTGTTTGGTGTGCGTGTGTGTGTGTGTGTGTGTGTGTGTGTGTGTGTGTGTGTGTGTGTNNGATCAATAGGGTGACTTGAGTAAACAAGGAGCTAATTACATTGATCTTCAAACTTTTCACTATCAATTTGACCAGATTATTTTATATCTTCTGATGTGTTCATAATTATGAAGCTAGGCATTAAAGACATTATTTATGGACCCTCTGAATTTATTTATTGAGAAAATATCCATTCAACTGTTTGTTTGTTTGTTTTGTTTTGTTTTGTTTTGTTTTAGAAGGAGGAGTTGTATCATATATACCCATTTGTATAGTACGGTGCATGCTGTGTGAATGTGTCAGGGTAGAGAGGGCAGAGGTTGATGTCAGATGTCTTTTTCAATCACTCTCCACCTTATTTTTGAAGCAATTTTTCACTGATTTGGCTATCCAATGAGCTCTGAGTATATGCCCATCTCTGCTTCTCCAGTCTTGGGGTTACAGGCATGTGTGTCACCCTGCCTGACTTTTATGTGGGTACCAGGGATCCAAATTCAGGTACTCTTGTTTCCTCATCAGATRATTTACCAACTGAGACATCACCTTATACCCCCTCAAACACAACTCCTTCTTTACAAAAAACTATTATCYTACATGTATCTTCTTGAGACTGTTTGTACTTTTTGAGTTGTAGGGCCATATTATCCCAGAGTCATGTTTAACTTTGCAAGAACCAGAGACTGGTCCCAGAACAACCTCTTTAAACACAGGAGGTCTCAGTGCAGCTGACTGTGTGATGCCTAATGACAGCATGAGTGGAAGTTGTGGGGCCATCAGGAAGACTGTTTAGGAAGGTGCAAGGCAAACTTAAGCTAAGTTCAGCCTAGCAACCTTTGCCCTGGGAACAACATGTACTTTTCTTAGGTTTCATAAAATTCCATTGCTCTTAGGAACCCTGGGGGAGAGATTTAGCACAAACTAAAGAAGTTGATAACAAGTGTGCTTTGCCCCATACCCTAGGATTTCAATAAGAAAATGACTGAGCTCAGAATTTAATGAAAAGTACAACAAACTACCAGCCAGTGGACATGACTAAGAGAATCTAAGTCTTCACATCAACATCATTGCTATAACTGGCACCCACTTTTATAAGCTTCTTGGTTGTTGAAGTTCCCATGAGTCCATTCAACAACAGACAAACCCTAGGAACAGTAGGCATAAAGCTTCTTTCCCAGGCCCCAGTAGGGAAAGCAGAGAGTACTAATAAAGTGAAGTGAGTGAAGTCAATTCAGTGATGAGCTAAATGAGAGCTTGGATTTTCAAATAAGCCTGTAAATGACAGACATTTAAGGTCAATCACACTATAATGGAAAACATCTTTGAAACGGGTAAAATTCACTGCAACATTTCTAAAGGACAATTTGGAAGCATCTATCAAATTTGAAATGGGCATACCCTTGTCTAATTTATTCTAGTTTTCAGGATCTTCTTGCCAAAATATCTTCATGCGTGACTGAGGGCTTACTTGCATAATATTTGCCTATGAGGAAAAGGAAGGTGAGCCAAATATGCTTCAGTAAAAGAATGATGAAATAGACTATGGTGCATTGATAAGAAATATTATGGAACTCTCAAAAGTGGCATGGTTATGTCACTAACATGGATAGATAAAAATTTTACTTAGAAAAAAAAACCCTCGTTTTGCATTTAATCTAAACACTCAGAAAAATAGACAGATAGATAGATGGATTCATGTGAGCTTAAGCCCAGCCTGGTCTATATAGCCAGTTCCAGGCCAGATAAGACTACAAAATGAGATCGCATCTTAAAACAATTAGAAACAGAATTTGAATGAGAACTGTTGAGGAACTAAATGTATACATTTTGAAAATTATTTTTAAATTATTTAAAATTTTAATGCTTAGTGTATGTGACCACCCCCATCAACGTCGTGTTCTTTTACACCAGTTGCCATCTCTCTTTTTATTTTTTATTTTATCATTCTCTTAAACTACCTGGCTGTTTGACTCATTTTAAAGGCTAKTCTGAAACATAAATGTCTTAGAACACATTTAAGCAATCTCTCTATTTGTCCAGTACATTCTCATTCATTGTTTAATGAGAGTTTTCATCCACTCTGGAAGGTGGTCCAGATGTTAGTACCACTGTTAGGGTGACTATAAACCTAGAAGAGGCAGTGATCTGTCGAAGGACACAGTTGTCTGGAAGAAACATTAGGCATTGTTGATAAATTTGCTTCCTAAAGCCTAGAAAGCAGGTATCATTCTTACAGGAGTCTTGGCAGTTCTGGTTCTTAATTAGCAAGTAATTGCAGGTTCCCAACCAGTACAGAAACATGCATAGCCAGTCCCTATGGGCTGGCTATATAAAAACCATATACCTGACCTATAGCAAGAACAGCTGTCAGTTATGCCAAGTCTCAGTTCTAAGGACAATGAAAGAGACTTCCATCAAGCCCCTAGAGAGCCCTACTTTCAGAATAATAACCTTTCAAAAATGAATAACCCAGAAAATGATTTGCTCCAAATAAAAGTGTTTTAAGACTTCGTGTTCTTTTACACCAGTTGCCATCTCTCTTTTTATTTTATATTTTATCATTCTCTTAAACTACCAGGCTGTTTGACTCATTTTAAAGGCTATTCTGAAACATAAAAAAAAGCTGATTCATTTTGAAACACTGTAAATTTTTCAATGAACTAATGCAGCAAGTCTTATTCTGTGAGGAGCTAAAACAGTTCATATTTTCCTTTTTCTTTTTTCCATCTTTCTTTCTTTCTTCTTGCTAATTGGGTGCTCTAAAATGATATTGTTGCTCCAAGAAAGTTGCTTCCCTTCAAGCAATGAAGATTCATCTCTCCATCCTTGATTTCTGCCCATTCAGCTGTGTGTGCTGTCTGTGCACACCCAGAAATATGGAATTTCCAGAAGCATCACTCACTAGCTCTMYATGTTGGACAATGATCTTAACCCTATTCTGTAYGGTATCTTCATCTGTAAAGACACTAATAGTCCTCTTCACAGGCATGCTGGCTATCATTAGCACAGTGATGTATCACATAACAAAAATGCCTCCTAATAAAAGCTTTGGCAGCAATAGTGCCATTAATAAAGAGTAGTTGCCATTGTCTTCACCATATTTTGATGGCCCCAAGCAACTTTATGCATTATAAAATTCAAGATGTTTGGCTTTTTGTGTCGGTTTTCTTTCTCTAGCTTCATTATTTCACACACACACACACACACACACACACACACACACACACACACACACACACACATTCATAAAACATTTTACATTTTCATTAGTGGATACCAAACTCTGCTGTTAGAATTATTAACTAAAATTCTTGGCTTTCCTATTCAATGGCTAATCAAACTCAGCAAATCCCAAAACAAGGGTCTCCATCTTCCTTCCCTGTTATTGCCTTCTGTATTTTCTCTTCTGCCCAGGTTTCTAACAACCCAAATTTGAATCTTAGATTATAATGGACACATGACCCATTTGTTCTACTAACTTACAGTTTTCATTCATGTATTGCTACTTTATTTCAGAATTTCAACACTTTCATCCTAGATGATCACAGAAACTCTGGACTTCTAGCAACAAATGATGCTTCGTAAATTTTTAAACATACTTTCTAGTAGACCCATGGACTCTATGTRCCACTGATACTCTACAGCAATGCTTCAGAATTAATAGTTACCCAACCAATGGCAAATGCATTTTTCTCAGTGTCCCATATTAAGAATACTGTATACAATATGATGTCCTTCAACATTATTCCCTTTTCTTTACAAATTCGGAAATATTAGCATTCTTTATAAATAAGTCACTCTTTAACTGGAGTCTTCTTTTTTGAAAGAGCAAATCTGACACTCAGTATGTGATAAGATATTTATTTCCATAACCTAGAAATTCAGCATCCCTTCACCCAGTGCTCACCCTGGCATTCTACTACCTACCACTGTTCAGAAACAGGGAATCTGCTCAGGCTTTATATTCTTTTGCTTATACTTGGAGGGAGGAAGCCRGTTTTGTCTCCTAATTATACAAGTATTTCTTTGAATAATTTTCCAATGTTTGACATATTGAAAAGGCACTATAATAGTCACTATGGATAAAGAATGGTAACAATAATACTGGCAGCAATGATGCTGCCTCTTGCTTTGACCTTTTGATTCATGGCCTTATATATTCTCAATTGGGTATTTGTAAAAAATAGCCTCTCTCTCACTCTGCTCATCTGGTCTGACATGCACATCCCACTTCTAATCCCTTTCTTGACAGTGTGGTACCACCAATATTAAGTTAATAACACCAATGACTAGACACCATTGTAGATTTTGTGAATCAATAATAAAATTAAGCAAAAATATCTCAACAACTGTATTCATTTGTTTTTGACAAAAGCAAGTTTGAGGTAATTACTTATAGTAGTAAATGTGCTGTAGCATGCTTTCTCAAATTAATTAAGCCCCACTTTCCAACTATAGCACTCAGCTTATAGAATAGGAAAGAGTAAATATGAGTATTTCATTGAGATGAGTACTGCTTTGAGGACTGAGAAAAATATGAAACCCTTTCAAATGAGAGTACCAGCTTCTTTTCAAATACATATGCCATATGATTGTCTAGAGAAAGTGGGTAATTATTTGGAAAGATAAGAGGATATGATATGAATTTGCTTTGGTATTTGAAAATTATTGTGGCTGGAGGATAGTCCCAGACATCAGGAAAGCAAGAGGCTCGAGGATCCAATGGGGATGACATTAGCTGAAATATTCCACAAACGGGAGAGAGAACTTGTAGAGACCATATCCAGAGGTTAGGCACAGCCCCCAGTTGAGGAATGGGGTCACCTACCCTTCTCAAAATTTTAACCCAGAGTTGCTCCTGTCTAAAGGAAATACAGGGATGAAGAGTGGAGTAGAGACTGAAGGAAARGTAATCCAGTGATTGCTTCAACCAGGGATTCATCCCATATGCAGCCACCAAACCCAGACACTATTGCTGAAGCCAAGAAGTACTTGCTAACAGGAGTCTGATATGGATGTCTCCTGTGAGGCTTGGTCAGAGCCTTACTGATACAGATGCAGACTCTGGCAGTCAACAATCAGAATCAGCACAGGAACCCCAATGGAGGATTTAGGGAAGGGACTGAAGGAGCTGAAAAGGTTTGTAGACCCATAGGAAGAACAACAATATCAACCAACCAGACCCCCCAAGAACTCCCAGGGACTAAACCAAAGAGTAGATATGGAGGGACCCATGGATCCAGTTGCATAAGTAGCAGAGGATGGTCTTGTCTAGAATCAATGGGAAGAGAGGTCCTTGATTCTATGAAGGATTGATGTCCCGGTGTAGGGAAATGATAAGCTGGTGGGGCAAGTTTGGGTGGGTGGGTGGGTGGGTGGGTAGGTGGGGCAGCACCCTGGTTGAGGCAAGGGATGAGGGGTGGGATGGAGAGCTTTTGGAGGGGAAACCTGGGAGAGGGATAGTATTTGAAGTACAAATAAATAAAATAACCAATAATTGTTTTTTCTTAAAAGAAAGACTATTCCAAAGGGAAATGGTTTCAACTACACTATTTTTATGCTTGTAGACTTTCAAGACTGAAAGGGTTGCCTATGTTAATATATTAGTAGCTATTATTAAATTTAATATGATTTATTTTATATCTCATGTACAACATTGTAAAAGAGTTCAGTCCTTCAGTTACCACAGTTAAAATAAAGACTTTTTGCTCTGTGGGAAATATTTAATTTGATACTGGTTTTTAAGTCATATATTGGAAAATACATGACCAATTAATAATGAGGAGCACGTAGGCAAATCCACATCATGCCCTGCAAACTACCATTGCTCCACTGTGTACTGAGATATTCATTAATTTTTCTCTCCCTCTCTCTCCCTCCTCTCTCCCTCTCTTCCTCTTTCCTTCTCCCCTTTCCTCTCCCTCTCTCCCTCTCTCCCTCTCTCCCTCTCTCCCTCTCCTCCTCCCTTTCCCTCTCTCTCTCTCTGTCTCTCCTGAGACTGAATCCAGGGCTAGGTTAATGTCCTACCAATGAGACTGTATCCTGTTTTTTTCTGTATTATTTGTATTCTGAAACAGTATCTAAGTTTTCTAGTATGCGTATGACTTTAAAGTGTGAGCCTCCTGCCTCAGCCTCCAAGATGCTAGAAGTACAAACTTGTGTCAGGTCCAGCTTGGGCAGATTCTTTATATTTTCTAAGTCCCATTTTCTAAGCCTGGGAGTATAGCTCAGTGGTATGTTCACTTGCCTAGCATGCATAAGACTCTGGGTTTCAAATTTAAAAATAAAGCTAAAATAACAACAGAAACTTGAAAATTAAATAATGATGATTTAAACAAAAATGAAAACACACATACATGCCTAAATCTCAGTTTATAATACTTTATAACCTAGATAATAATTACGAATTCCTCTTTTATTGTTCTGAGAACTTGAGTGTGTGAAGTATTTACACAGTCATATGGTGAGTGATATCAACTATTTTCATGACTATCACTATTGTCTTATATAAGAATTTATACCAAACCAAAGTTTTAGAATTTAGTCTCTATCATTAGTTCACTTGTTGATTTGGAGTGAACCAATGCCCTCATGTTCATCCCATAAAATCAAGTTTGGCAGGTAATTTAAAAACCAAAGTCTACTTTAGTTGGTGACAAACCCACTATAACTATCCCAGCCAATGTCTTCCAGCACATAGTCAAAAGATTTATTATGCAACAACGTATATTGTGTATATGTCATAAGCCTCACGAATTCATGGTGAATACTAGCATATTTTAACTCACAAAATTCTGACCTTGGAGGGAAATGAGATGCATAAATGACTCTTTCAGGTTCCCAYCATTAATCTCTTCAGAGAGGAAAAGAGGGAGAGAGAGAGAAGAAAGGAAGAGAGATGAGGGAATGACGAAGGGAAGGGGAGAAAAGGAGGGGGAGAAAAGATGGAGAGAGGAAGGGAACAGGGAGAGGAGACAGGAAGGTAAGGAAAGAGAGCATACTCAGTAGCACTTTAACAAATCCATGTGAAAGCTAAAGGTTCTGCATTTTTACATTATCTTTCATCACTCTAGGAGCAAACAGAAGACAGTCCTGTTGCAGGCTAAAAACAGGCACACTTTATGTGCAATTAATTGGCTGGCATCAAGTTCTGTAGTGAAAGTATTTTCTTGTTTAGAGGAAGGATTTACAGTGCTGCTTATTATACAAAAACTCTCCTTTCTTGCTCTTTAAAGCCCAAAGTCCCCAGGTTGCCCCTGCACTGCAGTGACTGGACATCTCAGAGCCAATTAAACTTTAAACAAAAGTTGATGTCTCATTGCTCTCCACCAAAATTTTAGTGGGTGTGTGAAAGATTGCAGGACTGAGCCAAGGAAACCAGTTCAAAGGAATGAAACCCTATTCAAGGATGTGATGTGTCAATAGCTGATAACCAAAAGTAATAGAATAAGACCCAACTCACTCACACAGAAAAATAGCAGCATTATTAAAACAATTGATTTAGCAGCTCTTTTAACTTAATTAGTTTTTTGAATTATTTCTTCACTCGCTTTCAAAATATGCCTGCTTTTTCATTAACATATTTCTTTGAAACAGTTCATGGTGTAGGCACCCCATTACTCCTTTTGTCTGATTTCATGTATATTAAAACCCAAACTTGAAAAGACATGATGTGTCGATTCTAATCAATACACTTTATTTTCTCGAGCAGTGGGGAACATTCAGGGAGAGAACTATGAAAGAAATTGTCCCTGCTTTCGAAGAGGACTATGCATCATTCTATTGTGTGTCTGTCCTATGCTTCGGAGAGCATGCCTTGTAGAAAGCTTTGTGAAAGCAAACACGCAAACATCAAGACTGTAAGCATATGCTTACAAACAGCTCTGACACAAACTTGTCTGGTTTTTTTTTTTCCTGCCTGCTCTCCCCATTCTTGTCTTTACTAAAATAAGAATGAGGAGACAATATTCTGTACACATATTTGATTTAGGTTTTTATTGTCTTCAGAAGCAGAATCTTAGTTATACAGCAACAGTGCTGAATTTACAGCAGAGCTATGGTTGATGTTGAATTCTCACATTACATACCTATGATACAGACCTTATTGTAACAGTCAGAGCCATTCATTTAAATGTTAAGAAGAGATGGGTATAAAGGAAGTCCAAACGATTACATACAACTCACAATTGAGGGTACTATATCCCAGGTCGTTGTCCTAACTCAATTACCAAGATGGAAAAGCTATAATTTGAATTTATATTAGGAACAAGAAAATACACCAAAACCAAAAACACAATGTACCAGCATTAGCACAGAAACATGTACAACAAGCATACACAAGCACCCCGCACATGTTATGTCACTCAAAAGGTTGTAATTTACAGCTAAATAAATCCCTGTAGAACTCAAATTCATTCATTTTTTTAAAAATACTGATCCTTTATAGTATGCTGAATCTATCCTTTCTGACAAACTGAGGGAGTCCAACATAAAAAGAAATGTTTTTCTATTTATATTATTATTTAGATTTTTATTTACATAGTCTCAATAACATGTTGAATATTTGAAACTTTAGATAGGACCAAGGATAAGTCTGGAGTTTAACTTTAGAGTTGTGATAAAGTAAGTGTTTGTAATCAGACTGTAGAAATTACGTCTCAACCTTGTGAAGAAGAAAGACTTTTAATAACTCCATCAATTACAAACAAATAGAGATTTCTAACTGCATATAAGTTTTAAATTCACTGTAACAGGACCTCTCAGGAAGAATTTGTAATTGAAGAATTTGAGGAGCAACAGATCTTACTCAGCAGGGAGAACAGGCTTAAAGAAATAGCATTGCATTTATCATAGAGTATTTAATTTGAATCTTAGACCACTAACTATGTATAGAGCCTAATAAGAAAATTTATTACTAAAGACTGTAAAGTAGCACTTGAATAAAATAGTTTTTATATTAGCCTTAACTAAAAAGTTAAATGTATAACAATTGGAGCAGATGAAATCACAAAAATCAAAGACTACATTAGTCATTGACTTTAGAGATAACTGTGTTTTTCACGAACACCACATTTGCAGCTCAGTTTCTATGAGGCTGTTTCCCTTCCCATGACAAGGGGAGGCTTCAGTAGCCACGTGTGTCGATTGCTCCTAGCATGCTCAGCCCAGAGCTTCCAAGTAAATTCACAGACATCATTTCAGATAATAGTGATGAAACAAAGCAGATAAAACAGGTATAAATAACTTATTACTTTAGCTTTATGTAATTAAAACACTCTTTTAGTTACTGATAAGTTTTTGTATTGAAATTCAGCTAAGATTTTTGTCCTAAGCTGGGTACGGAAGTGCTAAGATGAACAGAAGGTTAAATGGTAGACATAACTGAGCATGCTCCATGTATAGATCCCATTCAACATTAGGCTTTATAGCATGAGACTTCATGCAATAAAGAACTTTCTAAAACGCCATATAGAATATTCCAGTGCACAAGGAAATTATCAAAGCTCATAGCTACATGGTGCTTTAGTCAAGATTTGGTGCTTTAGTCAGGATTTGTGTGTTTGTGTTGCCTATGAAACATTATAAGAAAAAAATTAAACCAATTTTAAATAAGAAAAGACATACATACATATATATATACATATATATATATATATGTATATATATATGGCCTATTAAGCATATGCAGATCCTTTTGGCTGAAGTTATCACATCAATGACAAGTGTGTACATATCATTTTGGATTTTATTGTAAACCTTTCTCTCTGAAATTTAGTGTTCATTAGCATATTGTCAGCTCCAAGGAGCACCACCATGAGGAAAACAAAATCAAACAAACACAATTTTTACTTTGTTTAATTCAATATGTCAAAAACTGAAATTATTTCAACTATTAACTAGTTATGATGATCCTTTGGGAAATTAACTACGAACTATAATTTCTTCTAGCTAACAATTATATGTAGCACTCAGAGGTCTCCTACTAGTCACATTTGTAATCTAACTTTATTCTAAGACCAAGATACAGTGAAGTCTCTTTGATATATCTGGTTATAGAATCTCCAGAATGACCTATATTAAAATAAACAGAATGAGTTTTTTCTGTATTAAATTGTATTCACAAATCTCCTATTTGCTTGGAGTCCAACACAGAATTGGGCAGAAATTTGAAACTGGCCTCTGTCAATATATCCGCACACCATAAAAGGCCACTCAATGACTTCGATGGCTTCAGCTCCTGCTTTCTCCCAGCATCATGCTGGTCACGATGAATCATAAATACCAAGAACCATATTCTGGTCTGGGTTGTGAATATCTGCATAGATTCACAGTGAGAATCCTTTCCTACAGCTGTCTGAAAACTATAATCAGTAAATTAGTCAAATAGAAGAGTACCACTTAGTACTCAGTGCAACTCTTCATTCAGTACCCCTGGAACCCAGACCTATAAATAAAGCAAATATTGCCCAAGACAAAGGGAACCAGCAGCTAAATGAGAAAAGCTGGAGTGAGAACAGAACAACACCGAAGATTCTCATCCCTGTGTCTAGTCTGTCCTTCAGATACATCGAATTGTATCTGGACTTGTGTGTGTGTGTGTGTGTGTGTGTGTGTGTGTGTGTGTGTGTGTGTGTGTGTGTGTAAGAGAGAGAACTTTCTTGTTGAATTCTCTGTTTCTGTAACTTCTGAAAGAGACATAAACAGGTTTGAAAATTTTACCAAGTCACTATTTTGATGATTTTTTTTAATGTTCTAGACAAGAGTTAGCCTAAAGGAAAACATCAACCAGCTATGAAAGTAGCTGAGGCCCCCTGGGGAGAACCAGCATCTGTAACCCATGCATCACTGAGCTGCCCACTTAGATGAGCAACTCGTGCTCATAGAACTGAAGACAGAATCTTCCCCTGTAACAAACTGCCACTTGTGGGAGCCCAAATGCAGAAGAGGGAAAGACAAAATAATGCCATGGGCTCCTGTTTTTGGAAGCTAAATGTTCTATAAGAATCATCATGAACACTATATCAGAGATAGTTATTTAATACTAGGGACTCCCTAGCATCCAACACATCAGCATAGAGGACTCAACTACATTAAAAAATACTTCATTCCAAACCCAAAGTGGAATCCTTAAGTAAATTTTAATATAAATCAGAAAGGACAACCATGTACCCACTTATTGAGAATATGCCCAAAACTAAATGCATTCTCCTACACCATTAACTACATATGTGCTAATATCTTTTAATATCTTATCCTCTAATCAGTTGTGTCCCTCTCAGGTTCAAAAGTTCAGTGCTGAAATTTAAAAGGTATTAATCATTTGCTACAATTGACACCCCAAGGAGAGAAAAGATCTGCTTTAATAGTAGTGTGTAATAACAGTGAAGTGCTTAAAATAGGACATGGTGAAATGTTATATGACTTTGAAGCTAAATAAGGAGGAAATACTACAATTGTAGATTCCACTTTGGTTTGTCTATGTGTTAGCAGAAAACAGCTTCYCCAAAAAAAATATTTCATCCAGGATGAGACAATTTTCTGATCATAGTCCCAGAGGCTAATAGAAATTGTTTGGCTATTAAAGAGAGCCATGGCAATGACACACAGGTGGAGGCAGCTGTGTGGACAACGGCCACAGGATCCCTGGATCCCCACACTCAATGTGAAAAACAAAATGTTATGGCTATGGCTTTTTTGTCTCTAGGAAGAAACTCTTGATTTTATGGGAGATGAATACTTCCATTAAGAGTCCCTCCCTCAAAAAAACCTAGGTTCCTGCAAACCACCACCATATAACTAATGTACCTAGCTACTGACAGCAGTTATTTAAGGAGCAAAAATGAGTAAAACATAAGTAAAAATCACTGTATTTGGCACTGGTGCAGTGATTCACACCTTTAATCTTAGCACCCTGGCAGAGACAGGCCAGGGGTATATAGTGAGACCGTGTCTCAAGAAAAAGAAATAAATCATCATATTCATGCTACCTGTGCCTTTGGAAAGACAGAAAACAGTAAGTTAGTAAACAATTGGGACATAGAATCCTTTTATGACATTTACATGCAGTCAAAAGCTAAATTGGAATAGACAAAGCCAGAAAAAGGGAAGTACTGGACAGCACAGAAAACAGGCATAGAGGGAAAGCTAGAGGAAAGATCAATCAAGAAACAGGAAGAAATGTCACAGCCCTGGTTATCTCTACATGTTAAATCCTCCTCCTCTTGTAACAGCCAGCTAAAATGCCATGAAAATGCTTTGACCCATGTAGTCATCCTCTCTAAACTCCCAAAGCTCCTTATCCAGGCATCTCTTCACTCCTGCTTGGTACTGGAAGTATTTATAGACATGACACCTTCTCTCTTAGACTGTGAAGAATGAACACATTTTGGTGCTTCATGCTTGGGACAAGCAAGGCATGTTATTTAGTATTTTCAAATGCATCACCCCAGTAAAATTCTTTTAACAGCCCTGTGCAGTGGGCCTATTTTGTCACTTGGGGGCAGGGGACAAGAAAACATCTCCCAAAGGCCTGAGTATTTACAGTAGTCTTATTTTAACTGAGGCCAGTAATGGAGACAAACATTATTTGTGAGCACAGGGGCTGCTCAATAAATCCCTTCTCACTGGTCTGGGAGATACAGAAATGTCTACTGAATATAAAAGACAAGATCAATCATCTTGTATTTCAGGTCACTCTCTGAAATGCAGCCCAGAAAATAAAACAACATCAAAATGACTGACATGAGGCCACAAAAACGCAAGCTACAAAAGGAGTAAAACAGAAAAGGGAAATGGAAGCCATGAACCATCTTCTAATTTGTCCTTGGGTAAGCTCCCTAAAAGGCATATATTGTACATAAGAACGGGATGTTCTCAGGGACAATAGCACCCTTCTGCATCACACTAATAAAATACAGGGCATCAGCTGGCACCACAAGTGTAAATAAATTCACATGAACAATAGCATACTATCCATTCATAAATGTCAACTGCTTAGCCGCTTATTGTGAACAATTCTTAGCGGCAGTCTGAATGAGAAAAACCCATGAAGCTTATGTTTTCTCCTCTGAAGAGGAAAAATGTTAGAGTGTGGGACACCAACTGCAGCCACAGTCACACACTTCAGGGGCATTAGCAAAGAGCCTAAGACTTTATTTTCTTTAAAAAAAAAATGCCACAAAACCAATTCTGATATATCCACCTATTCTGTTAAGTTTATTGAAACTGAAGTCCAAGAGAAGTGACTCACTTCAGATTACACATTAGTCTCTGACCTAAAACACTGTTTGGTATTCATTTCTAATGTGGTCTCTAACAAATACTAATTATAGTTGCACATACTGTGTGGAAATGGTACATTGAAACAGTGTAAAAAGTTACTGAGTCTAAAACACATGTATGACGTATTTTAATACTTGTTAAAATTTCCTCATTAATAAAAGTGTTCATTTAACTAATATATTTTTAGCTCTAAAGACTGGTGATCTCATTTATCAAATATAATTGTTTTCTATGTACCTGCATCAAACACTACAAGGGACTCACCAAATGTCTATATTTTGAGATCTGTTTTCAAAATTTGTATGTGGGACGACAAAGTCATAATTAAGTTACCAATCTTGAGATGATAGATTATCTGGAGTCCTAGATTATCTATATGGACCTAGTACAATTCCCAAGGAAGGTAAATGGGTCATGTCAGAGGACAGAGGACTAGGGGAAGCTGGAGTGAAGTGCTTGGAAGAAAGCCAGGGACCCATGTAGGTGGTCAGCCACCAAGGCAGAAAAGGTAAGGAAGCAGATTCTTCCTCAGAATCTTCCAAAGAATTGTACTCCTGCCAACAGCATCATTTTAAAACTTGTGACCTTCATAATTTTAAGATAATAAATATGTGCCATCTCACAATCCTAAACTTGTGATATTTTTAAGCAGTAAAAAGAAATTAACACAGAACTGAATGTGCTTTGGTACCATTTATGTACAGCTATGCCACAGAAGGGAAAAATTCTTTTGTAAGAATTATTGATTTGATAACAAAAGGTAAAGAGATTCTATTGCTAATAATGGCTTTTGAGGAAGGGTAAGAAGATCTGTGAGGTGCTTCTTTCCTCTGTGTCTATAAGAAATGTTTCAATTGTTCACTGTGGGTGTAATCATGTGATGTCTACAAAAGCAAAGCAGAGACATGAGAACAATAATCACAATGAGGAATAAGTATTGAGCCCTTATTGCATACTAGGTGTCACAGTAAACATGTGACAGGTGCTATTATGTCTTTTCTGTAGTGTGCTCTGATTTCACTGGTCTTCTTGTCCGTATCTTCCCCATCATTCTACTTGCTAGATAAGAGCAGCATCTAACTCAGCAAGAGGAACAATGTGGACATGGAACCAAGATAATAGCTATGATTTGATAGTGTTTGTCCAAAGAGAAGCCCGGGCTCAGTTGCCCTGCTTTAGTTCAGAACACACTCAAAGTTGTAACTGAGAAATAGTAGGTGGAACCTTTTATCAGTATGACATGAATCAACAATATCCCAGCCTCTAATTCTTCCAATGCAGAGCCAAACACTCAATTATCTCATTGAAAAGCCATCCCCTCTTCCAAGTTAAGAGCAGACTCCTATAGAGGAAAGAAGCACCTCCAGATCTGTTTACAAGGCTGTTTCTGTGAGAAGCTGTTCCAGCTGCTTAGCTGGGACTTACTATGCTACATTCTCAAGAGAACAGGAGGATGAGAAAGAAAACAGTGATGAGCTTCACACTCATCTTTGACTCAGTTTCCCCAGAAAGTAAAATAAGTTGAATTCCACTATTTTAATCTACAGCTTTCTTTCTTTTTTTTAAAATATTATGAGTGTAGTTGTCTGCATGCATTTCTTAGCATCATGTGTATGCAGTCCCTGCAGAGTGAGAGATGTCAAATCCAATCCTAGATGCACAGACATACAGAGAGACTGTCTTCCAATGTGACTAAGTAGGTACTGGGTTTGAATTGAACCTAGGTCTTCTGAAGAGCAGCCAGTGTTCATTACCACTGAGAAATCACTCCAAGATCTAAAATCACTATTGATGAAATTATTGAATCTATGTATGCCCCCCCCTTTTAGATCATTCTGCACAAGATGCAGATGCTAAGTTTACCAAAGTTATATCTGTGGTAACCATCACAGTCGCAGTACCATGTCCTAAAATACCAGTCACAGAAATCAAACAGGCATCCTTTCACAGTAAATATCACTGTGTAATTCTAGAATCATCTATAAAGAATATATCAACATTTGTCATAATTTTCTTGCTTTCACTTCACTCTAATAATGTGTCCCCAGCATCCTCTAAATATAAACGATTGTTTCCATTATTTCATTATTTCAAAAACAAATGACAAATCCATTTAAATATTAACCAACTTTACTAGGGGGCAAGTCTCTGTTTGAAAGCACAAGTCCAAATGTCTAATTGTTATATCATCATGACTAAGCTAAAGAATACTGTGATTAGTTTAGCATGAAATGGAATGAAATAAGATCCCTGGAGCCTTGCACAGTGCAATCAAAGCCACTATGAAGAAGACGAAAATACTGTTACTGGAGTATAAGAGAACAAGCATTGTGGGACTTGATAACTTCCTTCAATATGTGAAGATGTATGTCCTAATTTACACACATATACATACATACACACATACATCTACACATACACAGAGATATATATATATATATATATATATATATATATATATATATATATATATCCATTACAGTGATTAAGTGGTGAAACATTTTGGCAAAGTGTTTAAGGATATGGACTTAACTAGAGTTCTCTTTGGATAGCAGTCTGTAGTCGTCTACTACAAAGATACTAAGGCAGCTTCTAAAACAAACATCCCACTGGGATTAATTCTAGGAGTTCTGCCAGAGTATAGGATGCAGAACTAGCTCTGGCAATATTGTTGAGATTTCTATGTAAGAAGAGCAAAAACTCACAAATTAATTCTCTTTGGATCTTCAAGCACACCCTAAAGGACCTTTTTGGCTAGAGGTAAAGCTGATAGGAGAGGATAAGAAAAGGGAAGAGAGAGAAAGAGGTGGAGACTTGTGGTGGAGAAATAAAGGAGGAAGGGAAAGAGAAGAGAGACCTACATGGGAAGTCAGAAAGAAATGTAAATGTAAATGCAAAGTAAGAGTAAAAACACTACAAAGAAAGATGAGAAGACGGGAGTGGATACAGGATGAGGAACAGGATATTGGTAAGTGGAACTTGACTGTAAGTGTGCATAAACATTGCTTTTAGATTCCAGAGGCTACAGCTGAAGACTTCAAAGACAGATGTTTAAGAACAATTCTGTTAACTCACACTTGCTTCTTGCTTTAACACTCACACAAAAGTTTGCACATTAAAATTGTCTTCTTAAATTGGTATCTGTGTAAGTTCTTGAATGTGACCTGTAGCTCAGATAACTGTCATGTAAAAATACTAAAGTATCTTAAGTGTTTATACTTTCAGTTGGTAACAATCATTTCATTTACCAGGATTCATAAATGAATCCTTTTAGGTATCATTCATCTTTTTTTTTTGAACCAAGGAAGAGCTTCATTGAATGGTTACAGGTGTACCTGTATGTTGGTATGCATGTCTACAGAAATCGTCAATGTCGCCATCAAAATCATAGCTTGTATAAGAGATGAAATAACCTCTGAGGGAAAAAGATAAGAATGATGCATAATCTGAATTTCATTTAGGAAGGAAGCTTTTCCCAATCAACTTTATAAAAGTCATAAATCTATTTACAAATGTTCATCTTACATAAATTCTGAATAATATTGGTATTCCAGAAGTATAAAGAAAAATGATATATTCAAGTCATACTGTAAATATAAGAATATGAGATGAATTTAGGATGGAGCTATAATCAATCAAACCATGTACAAAGGACAAGATTTTCTAAAGAAAAAAAGTAAGCTAAATGAGAGAATGGGAATGAGAAAGATTCATCCATCAACATATACCAGCTATTAGGCAAGATGAATCATGGTTATAAAAGGTGCCGAAAATGGTCCTCAATCCCAAATAAGACAAACATATCATATCTTGTAAGGCTCAGGGAACTTGTGGAAGGGAGGACAGAAAAAATGTAAATGTCTGAAGAATGGGGGAAGGACTGTGAATGCCATCTTCTTTGCAATTGAAATCACAAACTCAGAGAAGCTGTAGATATCACCACAAGAATAAGCAATCAACTATTAGGCATGGATGAAGGACCCTACTCCTCACTGGTAAGCAGCTTACTCCTTATGAATTCGGAGAAAGGCAGAGTCATCACTTTCTGTCATGTACCCCAATAGATTAAATGGAATCCCAAACAAAAATGACATTTATAAATCTAAGAAAGTAAAGGATGGAAGGGAAGATGGGACAAGGGAGAAGATAATGGGGAGAAAGTATAATCAGAATACATTTTATTCATGAATAAAATTGTCTCAGAACAAAACAAATAAAGAAGTTAAAAAATATACTGTAGGCCACCAGTGGCCAGGGTAAAATGGAGACTGTAATATTTGGATATCATATTATAGTATCTTCTGTCATCCCTAAATCAGCATGATTTATTCCATTGAGGAAAGAACTACTTTCAAATAGCTTATATTTATATTATAATTAACCAATATTTATTGAAAATTCAGTTGAAAGAGATACCCATCAATATCAAACAAATATCCATCAAAGAGAATCAGGTATCATGTCTAATAACCATCAAGAGATTCAGTCTACTTTAATGCATATCTATTCCATATTCTCTGAGACTGAATCTCTATCAACATAGATTAAATCTCCCTCAAGATAGAATATCTGTAGAAATGAAGCCTATATTTATCAAGTTATATCTGATATCCATCTAGAGGTAAATGCATAATGCAGAATCTATGGATCTATGCCCCAAACAGTATGTCAGAGTAAAATGAGATCAGATGAGGGACACCATACAATATTTAAAAATGCTATGCCCATGGAGACTAAYCAGAGACAGGAGGCACCAAAGTGGGTGATTCTATTTCTCTAAAATCTAGAAGTTGTAAAAAAAAAAAAAACTGTATATGACAAAATAAAGGTTTTCCTTATTTTGATCACATGGAAAGATGGACTATGGTCAGCAAAGGATTGTGTTGTGAGTTATATAATTCCAGTGCATGTTTCTTAAATTTTATTTAGTTATATACTTAGATGGTATTGTTATTATACCATGCTAAATCATTCAGAATGCCCAGCACAGTAAAAATGCTATATAAAACGTTGTTAAACTGTCTTGAATATAAAATTATGACCAGGATAAAATATCAGTACATGTTCCACACATCTGTAATTGTTTGCAAATATATTTCATTCACAGTTGGTTGACTTCACCAGTGTGGCACCCACAGGTGCAAAGGTTTTTTTTTTCATCATCCACAATTTAATCTACCTATATCCTGATCACATTAGGTGCACCATTTTCTTGTGAGCATAGAAAATTGACTCTGTTAGAAATTTAATTGTTGATGGTATCCACAAAAAGGTTGATTTTCAGTTATTAAAGAACCAGAATGCTGCCCAAGTCCTGCCTTCACCTTATAATGGCTATTTGGAAATAAAAGGAAACTCTTAAGCATGAAAATGAAATATAACAAAAGAAACAGGCAACATCATTTATGAATAAGAACAAACTATTTAAAACTACGGGAAGCAAAGAATACAAGTGCACAGGTACCTACCCAACCAAAGCAGGACAGATAATTAAGTAGTTATTATTATATGAGGATTGGTACAGATGAGGTTTTTAAAAAATAAATAAATTTATCTTCTTCAGCAATTACTCTTTCAAGACCTCTAAAAAATTAGTTAAGAACTTGCTGCCCCTATATTAGGAAACACACACAGACACAGAGACACAGTGACACAGACACACAGACACACAGACACACACACACACAGACACACACACACACACACACACACACACATATATATATATATGTATATATATTACATGGAAGAAGAAAAGTAAGCTAACTCTCATTGTTACTTTGCATGCACATCAGAAAACTCAGTTTCTTCATACAAAAAGCAAAACACATTTGTAGCCAACATGACTAGAAAGATACACAGAAAGTCAAACAGAACTATTATTGATGACAATAATAAGCAAGGGTAAGTATATGAAATCACCTGAAACTTTATAACAAGATGGATATTGTACTTAATAGGCAGCTCTGACGTCTAGTGTGACACACTGCCTCACTATCCGATGGTGCATGGGCAGCAAATGAAACTGTGGACATTCACTGTGTAATAGTGCTTATATTGTCCACATTAGAGAAGACAGAACCAAAGTTGGACTTGTGTTTTCTAAGCAAACACCATAGAAAATAAGCATAAAGTTCACAGAAGACAGCAATGTTTTCAGTTTAAATCTAAGGCACAAAGACGTGGCAGAGATTTATTAATACAAATATTTATTATATTCTAACAATTGTTTTTCAACAACAACTACAAAAAGCCACAATGACTCATGAGGAAATGTAACAAATATATAAACATGCTTACTGTGAAATTCTTATGTAGTCAGAGTAACCTGAAGTTTAGGCAATACCACTATGTGTATGTCTCTAGACTAAGAAAGGTTGCCAAAACACATTTGAATTCTATATTTCTCAAAGCTTATAATTTGCTCAGCACAAAAATAAGTGTAAGAAATGAGAACTAGTAGAGATGAAAATAACTTTAAAACACACTTTTATGAAATATTATATCCAAAAACACATATAATCTAGAAGCTATAAATATATTCAGGTTCAAGGGAAAAGAGCTGTAAAGACAGACTAAGATTAACATTTTTCTATGCATTCTTTCTATGTAAAAGGACAGTATTTGTTGTATATAGTATTTGTTCTGGGGAAAAATTCTTTATGAAGAGATATGTTAATAAGCTCTTATGAACTAAAGAAAAAGGACATTAATAGTTCATAATTCTGTCATTAAACAGTGAAGTCTGTCTCCACCTCCAGAATCTATAATTGGCCATGTGTCTTGTTTAGCTAATTAAAGCATTAACAGAAAAACAAACAATACAGATAGGTGTCTGAGAAGTCCATCCATTATGTTTATCCTATCAAACTGCTTCAGAGCACAGCTGCATGTGAAGCCTGGGCTATCACACTGGATTTTGAAGATGGCTGACTTCTCTGACATTTGGTTGAGGCAGTTTGGGGAGAATCAGTCAAGACTATACCTACTCACTGACTACAGACACTTATAAGAGTTCTGATTATCTCAAAAGAACCAGCCAAGGGAACTGAGCCAAACTACCAACACATAAAAATCACTACATTCTTGAGTGGGTTGAAACTTGGAAAAAATCAATTGATGCATGTGCTACTGTAACTTACAATGAAATCCTTTAACAATTTGAACTGCAATTTATGCTGTTATTTAGTGTAAATTTGTTTCATCAGATGCGGAATTAATTTATATGGACTAAGGTCTAGTAGAAAGAAAGAAAGAAAGAAAGAAAGAAAGAAAGAAAGAAAGAAAGAAAGAAAGAAAGAACATTATATCTAAAGTTGATTTCTGAAATATGAATAGGAGAGAGAAAAACTAAAAAAAAAAATAAACTCTAGAATTCTTAGTCTCATCAATTGAAGACTAGTTTCATAAAATAAATGATATAGCCTTAGCAGTGAAACAGATCCATTCCTCAATGGGTCTGAAATTTACATTGAATTCATGGATCTTGAAAGGATACAAGGGGATATTCCAAGATACTGAAGATTTGGTGGGTACCATAGCATCTGTGGTCTACTGATCTGTCTGACCAGTGGCAGGGCTAGTACAGTTTGAAAATGTCTATTCCAAACATACTGAATGAGTCATGAAAACCTGAAGCATTTCCATGACGCATATTAATACATTACTTTGCATATTAATGTGTTCTAGTTTCTTTATTTGCTTATTTTAGAAACTGTAAAGTAGCTTTTGGCTTTATTGCCTCTTCACAGAAGTGACTGAACCCTGAAAACACTAAAGTATGGCTTAGGATATTAAGACCTCTCTGACTAACAAGGTCCACTTAAAAAAATAGAGAACATAGGATAATATAAGTTGATTCCAATTTTTTAAAAGTTACATGTTTCAGCAATATTGCTGTAATAAAAAAAAAAAGCAATGACTGGGACCAGTTTTAGTTTAATTGAGTCAAATCTTCCAAAATTGGTCATCAACAAGATGAATACATAATAAAAAAACACAATAAGGAAATAAGGGCTGAAAGGCTAGAATGAGAAACATTTGAAAAAAAATATTCCAGAGTCTTTCAAATCCCTTCTAAGATTCGGGTAAATAATTTGAAAACAATGGCCATGGAGATAGGGGACCTAAGAGTCTTTCATTACAATGTCATGCTCATGAAATTAGAGACAGACTATTCCTCCAGGGCACAAGTTCATCCCAGAATAACCTGTTCTGTTTCCAGAATACAGTACAAACATAGCATCTGTCTCCTTAAAATTCAGGGGTCTACGTGTCTTGACTCTTTTAACCAGGACATAGGCTTCAGTCTTCCAGTGCTAGAAGATAGGCACAAGCAGGAGAAACACATTCATTCCTTAATAGTAACACATCAAATCAGTAAAAAGTTAGATAATCCTTTATGGAAAATGTGAGGAAAAGGAATAAGGGGGAGCAAGGGAAAAAGGAGAAAATGGAATAAAACCTGTATTCAAGTATAAATCCTCTGACAGGGACATCCCTGAGTCTGCTCAGAGATACGCAGACCTCTGGTATCTCAGAACATTTTCTGTCTTGAAATTTAATAAAAGGCATAAGTGATGATGTGGTTGGAGCTTAGAGAAAGAAGGCAACTGAAGAGAGCCTCTCCAGCTAGACTGAGAAAATAGACCTAGAATTAACCTGCTCTCCATGACTTAAATGAGAAGGAACAGGAGACCACTAACAAGAGGAGGGGGAACTATTAGAAGCAAATTTGCCTTGCCTTCAGTTGCTCCATCAACATTTGTCATTCTAAAGCAATTTACTATATGAATAGGCAAAGCTGAGGTCAACATATAGTCATTCTGTTATTGATAATATTTAAATGATTCATGCTGCTGAGCTAAGGAGAACAGCAAATGATTTCCCAAAGTTGTTTCTTGCTGTACTAGATTCACTACTGGTATAGTACATCCTATTGTGAAAAAGGCAAGAGAAATTAAAATTCTTTTATTTACAAGTGATCAACTTTCTCTGGGAAGCAAAAATAAAAAGAGGCCTAAAAACTATCAATGGGTATGCGAAGATAATTATCACAGATTCATTTATAAAAAAATTTAAAGTTGAGAAATATGCATTATATTGGAATAACCAAAAAGAGCTATGCACAGTGAATGAATAAAATCTTGTAAAGGTGAAAAAAATCTTAGCAATAAAATAAAAAATAAACTATGTAGCAGTAGTAAGAAAATGCAAATGATCTACATCCAGGGTTAAAGGCAATTTAGATTATAAACAAATGATAAATGCTATGAGGTAGGATATAGATATGTAGAGAAAGGGGAACTGAAGAGAGACTTATTAAAAAAGCTTTATCCCTCTGTCCTGTTTTATATATTAAAAACATAATATAGTTATATTATTATAGTAGACCAGTTATTGAAATAACTCCTAAGGTTTTTATTACAATAACTGTTGCTTTCTTTCATTTTCACTACATGCCATCATAGTTACTTGGAGTCATTATATTAACCTATATTACTACAGTACTGTCATAAGATAAACAGACTTCAATAACACTCTTTAAAAATACATGGAATTGACTGTGTAGCATTCAAAAAGCAATGAGCAAATAATGTCTTCAGTCTTCTCAATAATGTGTGTGCATGAATATGTTTGTGTGTGTGTGCGCACACACGTGTATGCATGTGCCTGTGTGTGTGTGTGTGTGTGTGTGTGTGTGTGTACATGGGTGTGTATTTGTAGGGAAGCCAATGATAATCTTAGTGTTTTCAGCTTGGTAGTCACAGAATTTCTTGTTCACTGCTACACTGCCAAGGAAGCTGGCCCACAATGTGTGAGGAGTCTCCTGAGTCAAAACTTATCTTGCCATAGAAGCTCCAAGATTAAAGGCCAGTGTGGGGGTTGGTGGTTCTGATTCTTTGGTGGGGAATCTGTATGTGAACACTAAAGGCTCTGTTTCCCAATTGGTTCTTGATCTATCAATAAAGATGCTAGCAGCTAGGTGGAAGGCAGGACTTACAGGTTCCCACAGGCAGGCTGGAATGCATAACAAAGGAAAGACAATTTGCCATGCTTCAGTGGAAGAGAGAGCCACCAGCCATGTTGAGATCTCTGGTGGACTGGCCGTTGACCACTTTCCCGACTAGGCCTGAGGTAGCAGGCAGGAGATTAGAAACACAACTTAGTTGAAGGCAAATTTGGGTGCTGAGCGAAAAGGAAACCGGGTAACTAAGTTGAGGACAGATTTGGAGATGTTGAGCTAGAACTAAAGTTAACTGAGCCACTAAGTTGAGGGAAAATTTAGAGGTGTTGAGCTGGCAGAAGCGAAAGTAAGGGCTCGCTGGCCTCAGGAGGCTTAGATGTTTCCAGCCATCGCAAAGCCTATTAGAAATAAGCGTGTGTGTGTGTGTGTGTGTGTGTGTGTGTGTGTGTGTGTGTGTGTGTGTGTGTGTGTGTTTCATGTGCGGATCAGAGGGAATCAGGCTGGTAGTGCTGTCCGCCCAAAGTTTAAAGCAGTGTAGTAGAAACTACATGCCACAGGCCAGCACTATTGATGTTATGTGGGTATTGAAGATCTGAACTCAGGTTCTCACCCTTTGGTGGCAAGCTCTTTGCCTATTGAGCCATATCTTCAGGCCCGAAACATCATAAATTGTTAAACCACATAGAACACATCACATCCCTTTGTATTTCTCATACTACTAAGAAGCAGAAGTCAGGGGAAATATGGCATTTGGCCTCCACTAACCTAAATGCAAAACAAGGTACTTTCACAATAGTAAATTGATCTCTTCTCAAAAAATGTGGCAAAGAAATAACAAGCACATATTATTCATTTTAGCCATTCACATTAAAAGATTATTAATATAAATATATATATAATGTAATACATTTTATATATAATGTAATGTAATATAATATAATGTTTAATATGTATATCCTCATTTAGATGTGGACAAAATGAATGGCCCAAACTACAAATTTACCCAACTATTTTTCCAAAAACCTGTAGCATATAGAAAATCCTAATGCCCTCTTCTGAGTATCTGAAAGATTTTGTTTGTTTGTTTGTTTGCTTGCTTGCTTGCTTGTTGTGGGATTTTGTTTATTTTTATAGCTTTGAAGACAAACATGTCCATTGTCTTAGTAGAGTAAGGCAATGAAAAATTGTGGCCATGTTGCCCTTCCAATGACTCTTAGCTGTTTTTGCTCCACCTCCAAGCATCATAGAAAATAACAAATTGTTGCAATGTGATGAATCTATAATCTAATAGGTTTGAGATTTCATCACTCATGCAAATATACAAAGACAAACTTTAATTATTGATGACTAATCTAGCTTTCAACCTTTTGTCCCTACTATCCATTGTCGAGAAACCAAGAAATACCTATAATCCTGATTTACTTATAGAAGTATAACAGTATCCAAATTAAGAAAAAATACTATTTTATTTAATAATAAGCCCTCTCTACTGATTATCCTCCCTGGTTTTTATTTGACCTTTTGCTAAAAACTAATATTTGACAGCCAAAATTATCTGAGGGATCAATGCTAGGGCAACACTAAACCTACTAAGAACATGTGAAATATTTAATAAGACTGAGTCTTGTAAGTTGATTGCACAGTACTTTCCATTAAATGTCTGGGAGCTGCCTAAGACACTGATCTTGAGTATGTGCTTTGAAGCCATCCTTATGGCCAGAGTTTCATCATGGAATGATTTTACTGATTTTCTATGGGGACTAAGACATTCACTTCTTCATGGCAAATGGTCCAGTTTTTATATGTAACATGACTAAGCTGTAATAGACACAGTACTTAGTAAAATCACATGTTCAAAAATATTAAGAGAGAAACATGATTGCTGTAAATTCATTATAAATGGCTAGTAGAAACAGAAATAATTGTGACATCAATTTCTCTAGGGGTAAATTGAAAAACCATTCCTTGGTTTTAAGTATAAAGCTTAACGTTTTTATAGCAGTACTAATAACTAACCAATTGGTAGTCAATGTTAATTAATAGTTATCTGGTATCATAAAACCCATCCATTTCATTACAGAAAAAAATAGTGAAAACTATAATCAAGTTATAAAGTCAAAATCCAAAATAAAAGTTTGTTCTGTGGTTATTCACACACAACTTATAGGCCTTAAAATATGTCCCCAAACACTACACTGTTGTATGGTACAAAGTGATTTAATAGATAGGAAATGTAAACTACTTAATGTAAATTTACAATTCCAAATTCCAGTTTCTGGCTAGGTGGAGATGCTTTTTATATGCATTCGCTTTCTTTTTAAGTGCTTCTTTAAAAGAACGTACCGGCAGTTATTATTTTCATTGTGTTTCAGAAGCTGTAAATACTTAGATGCCCATTTTTCTCTAATTTCCAATATTAAGAAGAATATATAACTCATTTCCTCCTTCATAATGTATTAACAAGCAAGTCAACAGTCTGAGTAGCCTCAAATATTAATGTTGTAATGACTAAGTTAGGACAATATACATTTTCAAGTCTACAGTTACTTCAGATACTTTCATAAAAATAATGTATAAAAATATCTTACTTTCAAGAATTTGCATTTAATATACAGTATACCATATTTCAAAGGCACCAGGAATAGTTCCCAATTCCTAAAGAAAAGCCAAGAACTACCAGAAGATGATGGTTTTTAAAGTTAAGGGTATTTTTCCAGCACAGCTGCTAGAAGCTGAAAAACTTTCAAATTTAAAGGGAATACAAGATGCATTTGGTTCTAATGGCTTTAATGAAGCAGAATTGCACTGATGCTCTGCAAGGATGAGCAATTCACTTGGCTTTGATTTATCTGTTTGTTTTCCTTTCTATTTGCTGACCTGACCACGTGTTTTGGCTTTAAGTAGTAGCAACTTCAATTAAATATAATGTTTGTTTGGCTGGAATGAAGATTCCAACCAGAGACTTTAATGTAAGTAATGTAAGTAATGTAACATACATTAAAGTTCTGAGATACTCAGAAAACAAACAAGGTACTCTAAGGCATACTTCATAGAAGAGTAAGTTGATAGTTCTTAAAGTAATGATAGCAGGAGAGACCTGAAGATGTCTTCACAATTGCGTCTCAATATTGGAAGCCTTATTTTCGAGACAGAAGATCCAGTGATGAGAAGACTTAAATGGAGGTTTAGAGGGAATGAGATTACATTAAGAGTGAGCTTCATTAGGAGATGAAGATTCACCATCATAGTCAGCCATAATCAGGTCTAGAAATAGGAAAGAATTATAAATTTTGGCCACCAAGGGTATAGCATGAGTGAGTGTCCTGAAGATATAGACTCCTTTGCTCCAGAGAACAAAATGTGTTTTCACTGAGGTCAGGAAGTTTGCACCATGCCCTCTAACTTAGCCTGATCTAAGCTATGTCCCAAGGGGCACTGGGCAGATATCACAAGCTTACCCTATAGCKGTAATCTTTAAGACCACAGCACCGCATACCTATCAGCAATCTGTTCCAGAAAGAGACTGAGAATGAGGGACATGCTCTGCTTTCTAGAAGAGTGTGAGAGAGAGAGGTTTATGGAGTTTCTGCAAGCTAACAAGACAGTGTCTTGGAAAGAAATGAAAATCTGAGCAAATACCAGTTATATCTCGTCAATGCAGAATAAAGCCTCTCAGAAACAATATTAAAATTTACCTCAAATTCTCTTACTTGGCCAGCTGCTGTAGTAGAAATAGCTATTCAAAAGACACAAACAAACAAATAAACAAAGAACCCTTTTTGTATTTAAGAAAGAAATCTGTGCCCCTATTCAGGTCAGAATTTGTTGAAGCATTATCAGTTATTTATTAAAAGAAAATACCCTTTTGAGAATAGAAAATGATAATGTCATAAATGCTATTTAAGAGATTTTTTTGTAAATAGCACTTTTTATATTTTAAATATGTCTTTTAAAACATGCTTCTGATGTTTCTGATTTTATTAAGGTTCCTTCATTTTTGCACACTTGTTTGTCTATCTTTCTACCTGTCTACCTCTCCTCTATCTCTGTATCTCTTTGTCTCTGTCTGTCTCTCTGTCTCTCTGCCTTTCTGTCTCTCTGCCTCTCTGTCTCTGTCTCTGTCTCTCTCTGTCTCTATGTCTCTCTCTATCTCTCTCTCTCTTCCCTACCATCCTCTGTCCATATACTTCTCTCATTATAACTTATTCATAAATTACTAAATTAAGGAAATGTAAATTCTGTGAATTGAAAGGAGAAAATACTTTTCACAAAACCACTAGCACTATTTGAAAACATGGACTATTTTCACAGCTTTAACCAAAAGAAAAGAAAAGAAAAGAAAAGTTAGCTATGTCAGCTTGCAATTAGGACTATTTACTACATTATTGATTCAGATGATAAAATAATTCTGGAGCTAAAACATGATTTTTAAAAGTGTCATTTT
Organism: Apodemus speciosus; assembly: GCA_002335545.1. Lineage (NCBI taxonomy): Eukaryota > Metazoa > Chordata > Mammalia > Rodentia > Muridae > Apodemus > Apodemus speciosus. The sequence continues at coordinate 107,381 of BDUI01000831.1, forward strand.
AACATGATAGTCTGGAAGTTTAAGCTACTAGAAGAAATGAAACCCTCCACACATGTAGGTGGCTTTAGAGAGGGAAGGCAGCAGAGGAAAATGGGCAAAAAAGTTTTGTTTTGTTTTTATTAAAATGATTATTCCCATATCTCCAAAATTCATGCTCCTAGGTGTGATTTTTTCTGAAGATTCGGCACATTTTACATAGCCCAGCCTGTGCTTAAGGAGAATATATGGAAAAATTAACTAGGAAAGAAGTCTGTACATGTTTTTTTTCCTCCTAATTTTAGCCTGGCTAGAACACCAATAAACAGCATCAGAATTAAATTTGTTTCTAACATACAGTGGTATAAATCTGAAAATCTTCATAATAGAACATATCATTGCCTTTGTATTTCAAGCTTCCCAATCAGGGTTGAACTCAGTCACAAAGGGACCAACCTAAAAATAGTCTGAGCCAGAGAGGACTATAGCTTGCCTGCTGCCAGCTCCTCTTGTTAGTCCTGAGCAGAAAATCCGGGTGCTGCCTCCTTGTGTATAAACATATTCCCTTAAGCAAATCAATGTAGCAGTCAAGGCAGAGTTTCAGTAGCCTAAGGTATAACAGAAAAGGCATTTAAATGCCTATCCTAAATATGACTATCCTATCTCTTCAGAGACTTGGTGTGCCAAGGTGGGGGAACTTCATACCCAGGGGGACCTCCCCACATCAGTGGAGGAGAGGAAGGGTAAGGAGAAGAGATTGTATGAGGACGGATGTGGAGCACCAACCAGGATGCAAAGTAAATAAATAAATGAATGGGGGGAAAGTTGGTAAATCAACATCTTTGTCTGGGAATCAAAATGAGGCTTACATACTGGACAACATGTTTCTAAAGCAATAGATACCAGAACTTCCTTTTAATTGTGACTCAATACCTAATAACAACTATATCAGAACAGATTGTGTTGTTATTTTTATTATGTTTCCACATCGTTCCACACCAGCATTGTTTCTACCCAGTAAAAAAGCATCTGGATGAAAAATAGAGGGGAGCATAATCTAATCATCCAGCTGTTTCAAAACTCCCAGCTGTTCAGTAACAGGCAGAGAAGAGCTAGCACAATAATGGGACAGAACAGACCCACGATGCAGGTGACAGTGGGGGCTGTCTGGATATGCTCTGTTATGACCTGATTTATAAAATAGCAAGACATCTACTTAAAGCACACACAAATAGCTCCTGCTAAGGAATGTGTGAACAGGGGTGGCAATAGGCTTCGTAATGTRTTCTCGGAGGGGGKAGTCATGGTGTGTGACCAAAGGTGGGGTCCTGGGAAAGTGGGGGAGCCAAGTGTTTTCTTTGTCTCTTCAACCTTAAAAAAAATGCTTAGTAACGAAGTGTATGATTGAAAAGCAAATAGAAAGGACATCTCTACATGCTTTACTTTTTCTTCATTTTAAACATATATCAGAATCTTACCCTAGTACTCACTACCCACCTCCTTCAGGGAAACAGTACAAATACTTTAGAGTCAGATGATTTTTTAATCTCCATTGCAAAGGTTATAATGCAACTGAGACTTTTCAAAATTGAAGTAAGGAAAAAAGAATGCTTCCAGTATGTGTCTGTCAGCATGCTTTAGCAATGAAGGTAGGGTTTAAGTCCTGTGACACAGGACTAATCCCTACAAGTGACACTGTGAATGTACAAGGAGGAGATGACGATTCCTAAAGAGAGCTACTCCTATCTAAAGATTCCTCTCCATCTCTCGAGAGGATAAAAATAGTCTGGCATCCCACGATGACTCACACCTTGAGATACTGTATGTTGCTTTATGCTTATCTATCTAATCTAACCCTTTCTTTCTCACACTGCCTGGAAGCCTGTGAAATCTGTGGATTCTGGTAGTGAAATGACACCTCTTCTCTGTGGATGAAAAGCAGTCCCGGCAACAGCTAAACCAGCAAGGAGCATAGGATAGCAGAGTTCTAATTAGGTTGCACAAATTTTATGATTTCTCCATTCCTGTAAGTATTACACACAAGCAATAACCAGTATAAGCATATTCCAGATCTCTGCCTTAGTGATGTTTATTCCCAGGGCTTCTGAGTTTGCAGCTTAGCTCAGTTTCGGTGAACAACCAGTGCCCAAGTGTCAATCAGTTAAAGATGTGAAAATCCCCTTTGCAGAAGAGAAAAGTGAGTTTTATCCTCAACAAGACTTAGTACATTTTATCCTTATTCTGCAGCTGCAGGTGTAGCTTTTGCATGTAAGTGTCCTGGGAGACAGAAATCACAGAATTGTGACAGTGGGACATGCATATCCATATGCCTAGGTGAATCCATTCTGCTGGATACCTAGTGTTTGCAAAAGAATCATAATTAGCATTATAAAGCACAGCTGCTTTTAGACTGATCCAGCTAATCCTTCCAACAAACTGGTGACTTCATTTACACATCACTCCTTGCCTCTTGCCCACCTACCTCCTACTCCACCTGTCTCCCAGTTGACTTTGGTCTTAGATCATGATTCTATTCTGGAAGAAACTGATCTAGAACTCCAAAGTCACTTATAGATACTCCAACAGTATCTGTATGTTATGATATAGTGCAGAGGCCCAACTTGTGTTGTATTTACTCTAGTCAGGTTAAAAACTGACCAATTGTTACAAAAGAAGGTATTAAATGCGCCTGCCATGAACCAATCGACACATAAGTGCCTTTTAATTTGTTAGCAAGAGAAAATGTTTATGACAAAATCAACCAATTTAAATAAAATATTGAAAATCAAGGAACGGGGTACAAAAATAGAGAGGGATTGCATTATATTCTCCAGAAGAATGAATAAATAAGTCACTATTTCTAGGTTAAGTCTATACAAATAAACAGTTCAAATTATAGACTGCAACCTCTAAATGTATTAATTTCTTAAAATAACTAGCTAGACATACATCTGACATTAATAAAGTAGGGTGAGTCTTAGAAATCTCTGACTACCTTCTCAAACTTCATTTTATTATTAAAACGATCAACCTTAAATTTAAAACTTGTGGGAGAACAGTGAGTTTCTTTAAGGGCTGCCCCTGGTAGGCCAAACATATTCCAGTGAGTGACATATACCCAAGAATAGATAGGTATTCTATTCTTTTACTTTATTTTTTAATGTGGACACAAATTGGGCAGAATGAAATGGGGGCTAGAACCAGAAAGAGAAAGAGGAAGAAATATGATCAAAATACAGAGTATGGAATCCTCAAGAATTAATAAAATATTTTTAAAATAAATATTAACTTATTAAAATTTGGGTTCAAACAGAAATGGCAAGTAAATAAATAAATAAATGTTAATCCAAAGGCATCCCCTAGGGAGTCTATAACCTCTTCACATACTTCAGTCCAAAGACAGCCTCATTAATTATTTCCTATTCTGCCTCATAGTAACTGAAAGCCTCATTTGGATCATGATCCCTACCATTGAGAAGGAAAAGAAAGACTCACTCAGGTGCTATCAACGCCATGAGTGTTCTTTGGGGAAATCACGAATCCATTCAAGTACCAGCATACTCGGTTTATAAATAGAACAGCATGCATCTTCCAAGCTTCTACATGGTCCTTATCATGACTAGGTAAGGGTTCAGATAATTACCACCTGGTCTTATAAAAGAGCCCATATTATCCAACTATTTTACGTGAATGCCTTCAGAGACTATGAGAGGTTTGGGACATGTTCCAGAAACAATAATATAAAGCTTTTTAATGTTATAATTAAAGCTGAGACAATTGAGGAGATACATCAAGCAATGGACAGAAGAAAAAGCACAGAGGGATAATAGTTTAGACTAATTCTAGAAAATGCTAGGTTGCGCCACAGTTCCTTTCCTTCCACATACATCTTACATAGAATGGAAATGATGTGCATAAAAAATAAACATTTTAAATATCTTATAAAAATCAAGGGCTTTTTTCCTAAGACTGACACGCCACGTGTCTGTATCCCACAGACCTCCTCAGAGGTTAATCCTGATGCTATTGCAGATTGAAGACACAAAATCCAAACTAAAGCTTAAGAAAGATTTTTCAGTACTCAAATAATATCACCATTTTTTCATAATACATATTTTCCTACTAATAGAAAACTTCATCTTTTCCCTTCAGCTTGTCTTTTTGCCATACCTCAGACTGCTCATTTGCCTGCACATATTTTGTCCTAATAAAGGCAGAAATAGAAATGCATAATACATGTAACATATAAATGTTTGATATGGGAAGATGATTCTTCTCAAACAAATAAAACTCGTTGGCCCAGATTTCATTAATACTCATAGACTTTGTATAAGTGCTTTGATTGATAATAAAAATGAGAGTCCCTCAATAACCAGTAACTTGAGAACTTGTGGACAAAAATGTATTTGTTCTCTTGGGACATGGAAAATTTTTTAAATCAAGCACATTTCTACAAAATATCTAGAAGAGGAAAGACCATATTCTATAAGCACTGGGTTTTCCTAGATGAATGATAATAATACTACTGACTTATCACCTGACATTTCACAGAAAATATTAACCTGCCTATTTGATCTGTCAATAGCTTCTGTTTTCCACCAACCTCTGTGACAATCAACACCTCCTTAACTTGGAAAACCACAGGACCCAAGACAAAACCTCCCTGTGTAATTCATATTTAACCCTGAATATTTTCCTGCACTGGCTCACCAGACTTAGCCACACAAGGTTTTGCTTATTTTTCTAATTATGGTGCTTTTGTTGTTGTTGTTTTTAACACTGTGTTTTGGTTTTGATATGTATTTCTGAAACCCCTCATGTCACTCAAGTTTGTCCTGAACTGGTGATTTCCCTGCCTCAGCTTCTCAAGTTCCAAGATTCAAGGCCTATGACACTATACTCAGATCTGTATTATGGTTTTGCATTTTCACGAAGTGTCTATGTATCTGTAGAAAATTGAATCCAGAACTTGGATAAAGGCAGGCCAAGAAGACAAACCAACTTTGAATAATCTGCCAAATAGATCATTTCCAAGTCAGAAAGCCAGAGTTAATTAACTATTCTGGATCAAATACCAAAGTCATTTAGATGCTGGTGACCTGTATACGAATTCACATTTCAGGACTCCAGTCACAAACAGCAAATGAATAAAAACTAAAGCTTAGATCATTCCCACTGTGGCTCAGTCATTGGAGAATACAGTTTCCAGCATGATAAGGCTGCATTAGGGATCATTGAATTGGCCTTCTAAAATCAACTCTGATTCTAAAGCCTAAATGGAGAGTGCTTGAGTCTCTTAGAACCTCGACTGATGAACATGTGCTATGCACTTCAAAGCAACCAAGTCATGCCTGGGTTTTATCTTCCTACCTTCCCCCAAAACGATTGAATTTTCTGAACCTCAAATTGGGCCAGATGGCCTGATACATATTAGCATACTTTTATGAAGAAGATACTGTGAGGAATCAGGACTGCTATGGAAACAGACAACGAAGCCAGAAATAAAATTCCTATCACAAGTCCTAATCTTAATTTACTTTTTAGAAGTGCATATTCCCATTTACTGCAAAAAAATAGCTTTAGCTCCTTTGATCTTGAATAAAAACTACTCCATCAGCCTTCTTTCAAATAGGAACTCAGATCTCATTATTAGAAAGCAAGATTGTGGTCTAACCTAGGAAAGTTACATTGGTCTGGAAATTTCTATACTTAGAATCAAGTTTCTTTTCAGCAGGAAAGCCAAGAGGTACCTTTTGTCCACATCAAATGTCCCTTGCAGAATTCAGAATGACTTTTGGGGTCAAGAAGATTTCCTGGAACAGGCACTTTTGTCACTGAATGACAGCCCATAACCATTCTAAACTGCATCAATAAAACAAACAAACAAAAACACAAAAAGGGATGTTACAGTAGGCATGGCGCACATGAGCACATCAGCACAGGAGCACTGAAAAATGAAAAAAACCTGCACATATTTCACTTTACTTAGTAATAACATTAATATGACAGATACAACACTGCCCTGAAAACTAGCAAAGGACAACATCATTTCTGATTCTTTTGAAAAGCAGGGAGCTGCTATTATTATTTAAATCAGAAGAAAATTATTTTCTATTAATTAATAATGACTTTTTATGAACTAGGACAATATGTCTGTTAACTCTATATTTTCTTTGGTTTTATCTTATTCATACTCTGGGTTCTGTTTAAACATATGCATGCTTAGTGAAAAGGGTTTTTGTTTTGTTTTACAGAGCTTCAATGGCCCTATGTAACACAAACTTGACAAGGAATGCAAAAGCACTTGAGAATTACTACATGTGTCCAAGCATAAAATGAGCTCCCAGCATAGGTCAGAACACTATAACAACACTGTTCTTCAACAAAGCAGGAAATAAAAATATTTACTTACCAACCTTCACTGTATATATTCAACTGGAGACAGAGAGGAGGTATTCGGTACTAACTGAATCCCTGTCCTTTATAAGATTGTAGAATAAAGAACTTCAAAATACATTCTATTCACTCAGTTTGGGTTATATTTTAATATTCTTTTTTTTTCAGTTAATCTAACAATGATTACAAATAGTATGTTGTTACTTAAAGAAAATACCCAAGCTATGCAGATGATGTTATCATCTGGATGGGGTGTTTAGTTAAATCAAAATAGCCATATCAAGTCCACGATAGATTAGCTACTGAAAGCAACCAAATAACAATGTATGCCCAACATTCCAATTTTCACCTTAAAATGGAAGAAATAATGAACCCTAAGAATCTATCAAAATAGACTGTTCACAGTTAACCACTAGCTCCCATGATACCCTGAACTAGCTGTCACTCCTCCGGTACCTACCAGCTCCCCTTCACAGAAATAAAAGGCAATTATATCTTCCCCATAACCATTAGGCATCGCTGCTTCCATTTTAGGCATTTGCAAGAAAGAAGAATGCATCTAATGTCCTCTGAAAAGAGCCTCTGACCTCAAGCATCCTGATCTTGAATAGGATCACTTCCTTTTCTTCTTCCCTGTATGGTGAACCTGTATGTATTTCAAGCCTATTTATTGGCATCTAAGCAAATACAGTTTTCCAAATAGTTTACACAGCAGCTTTTTCCCCATTAGGAAATCTTCACAAAGGGTTTTAAAGTACCTCAAATAGCTTCAACTTGGAAATTGGTGATTAATTCAAAGCTGTACTGAACACCCAACTTTCCCATGAACAAGTACTTCATGCAGAAATGCCCAAACTCAAGACAAAGGTGCTTTTAAGTTTCTCCTCACGGTAGAATCAATGCACACACTCTAAGATAAATGCATTTTGCATGGAGGAAAACACACTTTGAATGGCATTCTAATAATATTTGGAATGAAAGCACATGACTAGGAATTCTATCAGTTTCCAAACAAGCAACAACAAACCACTCTATAAGATAAGGGAAGCCCTAGGATTCTTAATTATTTGTCCTACACAGTCTCACAATTATCAATACCTATATCATCAAATAAATTTAATATGACTTTTCTGATTTAGGAAGGAAATGTCAAGGAAACAAAGAACAAAGAAATTCAGAATGATTTTCCTCCTTATCACAAACTATTACTGTTATTTTCACAAAATACTAAATAAATGGCCTGTACTGGAGAAATTATATCAAGTATTTGCATGAAACTTGATATTTCAGGGTTCCCAAGCTTTCCTATTACTCTTTCCCTATTCCTCTGATTTAAAATGATTTTTCTACTCATAAAAAAATGAGGTCTAAACATGTTTCAGTGATTTTTGCAAAGGGATTACGGCCATGCCTGTCAGACGCTCACTGTGGTTTTCTCTAACACACTGGATTAGAATCAGAATATCATCTCTGGAGTACTAATCACAAGGTAGCACTGAATTCTTCAGTCACCTCCGCTGCTTGCTGCTTTTCCCTCTCCAGATGGAGTTCTAGCAAAGTGGCTTCCCCACAAGTGTAGAGAAAAGGCAGGAACAAAGATATTGATTTGCTAGAATTCCTTTCATTTCAAATACTGTTAAAGAAGCAGTAAAATGTATCTGGTGATTTCCTAGGCCAAAAGCATTTGAAAAATCTGACAGGTGAGGGTGAGTGAGTGTTTCTTTTTTGTTTGTTTTTGGTTTATTGGGGTTTGTTCATGTTTGTTAAGTTTGCTATGGATTGAAATAGTGGACATGGGATTTCTTCCCAATGCTCAGGACAACCATTTATAAAGAAGATTTTGTTTTGTTTCAATGAATTGTATAGTAAGGCCCTTCCATTGTTTACACTGAGTGTTCTGAACTGTACTTCATGGAGACACAGTTGTTCATGTGCACTCCTTGTTGCTACTTCAAACTCAAGAATAGCTATTGTGAGGTAAATGGAAGTGTAATACCCAGAAAGGCTCTGTGATAAGCATGGTAATGATTTATGATGCCCTTGGGGAAACCAAATGTTCTAAAACCATTCTTCCCTAGCTCTAATTTAGCAGGGTGCTTTAGCATTTGAGGTGAATCGCCACATTTCATGTTTTGTTTTGTTTCTGCAGCTGTACACATACACGCGTACACACATACACAAAATGGACTTACATCTAGCATTTTGTTGCATATTTAATAAAAAGATCTTAAGCCATAATTGCTGTAGCTGCTGGGTGCCTTATTTCCCCAAGAATTCTTTCTGTGCATGCAATAACTTTGGTTAAATTATTCTGGACTTAAAAGGCAGAAGAGTATTGAAAATAGTATAGTTTCTGAAGCATCATCGTAACAAACCAATTTCAAAAGATTCAGCTGCTGAACGTTACTTCGTAGTCCCTTTGTGGATCAGTTGTTGATTCAGATTTTAAAGCAGGAATAGTGTGCTGTTATCTGTGTGGTCATTAGTCTCACAAAAGGAAAAGAAAAATAAATGAGACGAAGAAACCATTCTTCCAATGATTGTCTTTGAACTGATTGGTGCATTAGTAAACATTCACAGTCTGAAGTCTCTCGGGCTTCATCACAGAAAGTAGTGCAAAAGAAAAAAAATTCCAGTCTTAAGACCTATGAACAAAACTTGTTACATTTCCTCCAGAATGTTAGGCATTTGCTATTATATCTCCCCAAAATTAATAATAAAATATAATCAATTTCTAAAGGCCCCTGCAGCCTTTTCAAAAGTTAATTTCCAGTTAAAAATAAACTTTAATTAAATCCAAGATTAAATTGTGACCTATATTCTATTAAATAATTTACTTTCTCTTTTTTCTACACAGTAATTCTTACAATTTCTAAAAAACAACTACAGAATCCAAAGACATAGGAGATGTTATTAAAACACTGGTAAAAGACTGCTCAAATTCATTAGTTCTTACATAGTAAATACTTCAGAATGCCAACTTTTCCCATCACGGCACAATCCCCAACAGTGTTGACACTTTACTTACACGCCCATGTGCACACAGTCTCACTTTCTCACACACACTCACTCTCCTCGAGACCACCTTTACTATTAACATTTTCCCCATAATGTGCAAAATTCTTGCATTCTATTAAAAAATATAAAGATAGATCTGCTGTTTTTAATGCCTCCCTCTTCTCCAAGATGTATCATTTATTTGATATGCAATACACGTGTAGTCACAATTATGCCATGTATTACCATTAAACAGCATATTACTGTAGGCAGTGCAACCATTTGCATATCTCATTTTCATAACTGCATTCTCTACGCATGAATATATCTGGAGATGGGGGGCAGTGGCAGGTGGAGACAGCGATTCACACATCAGTCTCCACGGCCTTTGCATTAGAACAGTTGTTTTTATCTGTCTCACTGTCATCCCCCTTTCCCTGACACTTCTCTTCCTTTCCACATAAAGACTCCTTGACCCCTTCTTCCATCTCTAGATACTCTGACTTGTCCCCCAAGGAAGAAGACGTAGAGCTCCGAAATTTCTTGAGCAAATTAGAAGGTAAGTATGGACAACTGACTGCGTTTTGTGTCAGCTGGGTCTGCTCTTCATTTTCAGTCTCTCTGTGGTAGAAATAGTTAAAGTTAGACACAATCACCGGCACAGGCAAAGCAATGGTTAAGACACCCGCAATGGCACACAGGGACCCCACAATCTTTCCCCCCACTGTGATGGGCTTCATGTCCCCATAGCCCACAGTTGTCATGGTTACCACAGCCCACCAAAATGCATCTGGAATACTTTGGAAATGGGTAGTGGGTTCATCTGCCTCAGCAAAATACACAGCGCTGGAAAAGAGGATGACCCCAATGAAGAGGAAAAAGATGAGAAGGCCCAGTTCCCGCATGCTGGCTCTTAGGGTGTGGCCCAGGATCTGCAAGCCTTTCGAGTGTCTGGAGAGCTTGAAGATCCGGAATACTCGGACCAGACGGATGATCCTGAGGATGGCAAAGGACATGGCCTGCTGCTGCTGGCCATTGCCGCCCCCCTGCTGTTGGGCCAGATCAGTGCCCAGAGTGATGAAGTAAGGCAAAATGGAGACGATATCAATGATGTTCATGATGTTTTTGAAGAAGAGTGCTTGGCTGGGACAAGCAAAGCATCGAACCACAAACTCAAAGGAAAACCACACAATACACACTGTCTCCACGATGAAGAAAGGGTCATTGAATATTGTGTGCCCTGAGTTCTCCAGGTGGGCTGCTGAGGTGTCATTCAACAATCTGCTGTGCCCGCCTGCGCTGAGGGCCATGATGAGGTCCCTATCATCCCTGAACTCGGGCAAGGTTTCCAGGCAAAATATGACAATAGAGATTAAGATGACCAGGACAGATACGATGGCTATGCCCCTGGCAGGGCTAGAACTTTCTGGATATTCAAAGAGAAGCCAAATCTGTTTTTTAAATTCATTTTCTGGCAGAGCTCTGTCCTCCTCCTCTCTCACAAAGCCTTCATCCTCCCGGAACTTGAGCAGGGCTTCCTCTCCCAACTGATAAAACTTCACCTCCTCGGTGAAGATATCAAAGGGGACATTAACTGGTCTCTTCAGGCGGCCTCCTGACTGGTAATAATACAAAATGGCATCAAAGCTGGGTCGGTTCCGATCAAAAAAATACTCATTGCGCAAAGGGTCGAAGTACTGAGTCCTCTTCTCGGGGTCTCCCAACAGAGTTTCTGGAAACTGGGCCAACGTTTTCATTTGGGTTTCGAAGCGTAAACCAGACACATTTATCACCACGCGTTCACAGCAGTCACTGTAGCGGACTGAACTGTAGCCGCCACCGCCCCCATCATCCTGTGGCAGCAGGTCTGTGTAGGAACACCCATCCCCGTGTTCATCTTCACTATAGTAAAACCTTCCCTCCTCTTCCTCCTCCTCTTCCTCCTCCTCGTCTTCCTCTTCCTCACTTAGCTCCCTCAGGATCTTCTCTTCAGAGCCACTGGGCATCAGGTCTGAGCAATGAGGAAAACTGCTCTGCCTGTGGTGGAGTTTCTTCTTCTCAGTTCGCTGTCGCCTCCTCCGCCTACTACCACGGCTACCCTGAGGATCATGGGAGGAGTAGGCCCCACGTGTCTGATGATGGTGGTGGGGACCTCCACCAGAACCCCCAGTGCCTTCGACAGCAGCCGTGGCAGCTGCGACAGCAGCAGCTGCAGCTGCTCTGGAGTGAGCAAGTCTCTCCCGCTCTCGGGCCCTGGCCTGGGCTGCGTAACCATAAGGCATATGGCTGTTGCACCCTGAGCTCTCCGCACTCACCATTGCCACCTCCATGGTGGTGGTTTGGGGAAATGGCTGCTTCCAGTTGTAAGAGAAGAAGAAAGAAAAATAGGGCAGCTTATTTTCTTACCAAATTAAGGTAAGTTTGGAAGCCTTAAGCAGATTGCTTAGAAGACTTGGGATATTTTCAGTCCAACTTTGCATTTTCTGTTTTTAAATCAGCACACCCCATGCTCCTTCTTCTCAGAGACTCGGCGTTGCTTTCCAGAGCTTGCCTAGTCTAGACAACAGCCTAGTGTTCCTCAAACATAAGTCATGAAATGATGTGATCTCCCAGACACCTACGTTTTGGGGGGTAGATGTTCAAATCTGGAAGTCTGTCTGGGATGCGGTCCGGTGATGACGCTACAAGACTCAAAGACAGCTAGTATCTGACAGTCAGAAGTTGTGCCTAGAAAATGAAATATACTTTTTCTTGCATGGAAATGGTCCAAAGCCCAGTCCATCTAATTTAAATAAAATGCAAATAAGTCTTTAGTCTTAGCACTTGCCTTCTACTGATGGCTTGACCCATGTTAAAATGTGGCTTAAAATATGCCCAGCCATTGCTGCTTAGTCTACGAGGACGGACGATGGACTCCCAGACCTTCCCTCTAAGGTCATCAAAGACTTCATGGACCCACAGACAATGCCAGGCTGGAGATAGAGGCAAAGACCTTGGAAGGTAGAGAAGGGGGTAGACGAGGCTCCAGCAGAAGCAAGCTCAACACTGAGGTCTCCATAGACAGCAGGAGATGAAAAGCATCCTTTGGCTAGAATCATTCAGAAGAAGCACTTCACCTGAAGAGGGATGGGAAATAAGCACAGGAGAAAAATAAAAAGAATCAAACCATAGAGAGAAACAGACCTTTACTCCACATACACTTCTCTTGTCCTCAGGCAAATCATGAAACACACACCAGGAGACCACAACTTTTCAAGAATACAGGGCAGGCTGCTCTAAAATCTCTCCCACTCCTCATCCACCTTGCTTTCTTCTTTTGTCATTTGTTCAGATCAGTCTGTTTTGTGGCATCTCGTTTGTTTTGGTCCTGTCCGTTCTCAACCCACACGGCTCTTGCTTTCCTCCACCCCTTCACCAATGCCAGGTCTTAATTCTCAAAAGCATCCTCTTCATCCCACAACAGCAATGCTGTGACATATAGCTGCTTCCAGTATTCATTTATCTCAAGGAATTCTCCTTAAATTTTTCACTTATGAAATGTTGCTGAATTAAGTACCCTTACATTTTTCTTTTCCTTGGAATTAAAGAAGTGAGGAAAAAAAACATTTTTCTTCAGTTTAGACTCCACTACTTGAATAATCATCAATTATCTAATCTATAAAATGTAGACAGCATAATCCATCCCCTTCACCCCACATTGGTAAGGCTTAATGGAGATCACGGATGCTATCAGGATAGCACACTGCCTATGTACATAATGAATAGCAACAGATATGGCATTTATGGATAACCCAGCATTAAACTAAGTCGTCGTCCGTCTACCCACTCCCAACATTCACATTCTTTGTTGCTGTCTGAGGTGGGAGAGACAGAACTTGGACAGCCCAGGGCACTCCGACACTAGACAATGCCTGTGTGAATCTGGCATTCTCTGACTCCATGTAACATGCCCCTGTTATTGTTTTTSTCTCTACTCCAGCTTCCTGAACACTCCCTACCACCCACGGCCTAGAAGCAGATCTCAGTTCCCACTTCTCTTAGTAACCATCCCCTCTCCTTGAAGTGTCTTCATGTTCACCTGATATAGTCTTCTGAAGTGTGTGGACACTACATTCAGAGTACATACTCCCCCCACCCACCCACCCACCCACCCATTTAATTGTATCCTGCTCTCTCATCCTCCAATTCACCACACATTTTTTGCAGACCCCAATCTGTCTGCCTCATCTGCTATCCCTGGCCCCCTTCTCTTACTTTGCTCTTCTAAGTCTATTGACTTCATCTCCTCAGACCTGCCTGTAACTCCGACCACCTGATTCTCCCATTTACTCTGTCCAAGAGGACTTCTAAGAATATAGAAAATGAGCCAGAGAATTGGAAATGATGATAACAGGTAGGATTCAGGGCATCCTCTAGTTTCTATTACTGGAAACACTTGGGCAGCATGAGGGCAATGGCTTTCTGAAGCCATTAACAGGATCCTACCCTTGAGCACCTGCTGCTCTTTGCTGTTGGTGTCAGTCCCATAACTTAAACGACAAGCAGGAAAGTGGCATGCACAGGGCATTTCACATACACACATCCTTGGTTGAAATCAAAAGAATCCAGAAAAACACACCTCAGAAGTTATCCCTAGTGACATCCCCTCTTCTGTCTGACTCGTCACATCATCTTATGTTCATTAGTGTTTACTTATGTATGTGTGGTGATGAGATCTCTAAGACCTTGTGCCCAAACCATCCTATGATTACATTCACTGTGGCATGTCAGCCAACATCTTTTTAAGACTGGCATACTCCAAAAAGCCTGAGAATGTGTTCAACTTCTCAACACCCACAAACAGTTTGTATAGATACCACTTAAGTCCCGAATAACTGACATACCCATATATTTACAAATGTGAAGTTGTCTCTTCTACCCAAGTATCTTCCCCAAGGGTCATGAATTTGACGGTCTTCCAGTGCATTGTTACTTCTACAAGCTCTAGACCTACCTTCATTCTATTCCGAAGCAAATGCTTCCTTTTTTTTATTTATTTAGGCTTGTTAATTACTGTTTTTCTAACTCACTCTTCGACATTCAAAAAGCAAACTGTTTTCCTTTCATTTGGCTACTAGTTACCTCACTATCCTGGAGAGACAGAAAGAAGGAAAGGGGGAAGGGAGGAAGAGAAGGAAGGAGGCAGAGAAGCAGGGAGGCATGGTGGGAAAGGGGAGATAAAGGAAAGAAAGTGAAAGAAAGAAAGAAAGAAAGAAAGAAAGAAAGAAAGAAAGAAAGAAGGAAGGAAGGAAAAATAAAAGATATTATAAACCCACCAAACCATTTTTCCAACAAACCAAACTGATTTAAAATCTCTTTCTCCAGGTTTTCCTCTTAGGAGAATCAAGCAGACTTTATGCAAGAGACCTTTACAGGGTCTTTCCCCTGTGCCTTCTTAACATCATTAAACTAATAGAATTTTGCAGAGCACCTATTCCTGCTTCTATGCTCCCAAATACCAACCAAGCATCCCTCTTCCCTTCCTACCCAACAACAACAAGGCTGCTTTCCTTCCTAGATGCTAATTTCTGCAACTGTGTTAGGGTGGTACCTGAACCAAATCTGGGAGAAGGATGGAGAGAGGGACAAAATTAAAACATAAAAAGGTGATAGAATCAGGAAAACCAACACCAAGAAACGCGTACTTCAACTCAATGCACACCATTTCTCCAGTCCCTGTGGGCTGCTCAGACACTCTGAAAATGCATGCCATCCTAATGTTGGGAGAGGCAGCAATACAGACCCGCTCATCAGCTGTTCGCAAAGGACAGGAACGGTGAGGCTGGGATCAGGCAAAACGAAAATGATGCTGAACCTAAACCCCTCCTCACTGGGGGAACGACATCTTTAATTGCGCCCTAGCCTCCAGACCTGGGTTCCCGCTCTGGCACATTAAGCAGGGCGCACTCGCCCCATCCCCTGGGTTGCCCCTGGAGCGCCGCGTAGCATCTGCACCTCCCTTCTCCCACCTCCTGGTTTATTTTTAACCGCCTTCCATTCATGTCCTTCTGTCACATTCTCAATATTATTTATTCCTCAAATGTCCACAGTTTCTCAACAGCCAAAGGAGTAAGGTGAAGGAAAGATAAGAAAGATCTCATACTTACCATTCCCAGCAAGTGCGAAAAATAAAAAAAGAAAAAAAAATCCCGCCCCCCCCCCCGCCCGGTGATTTGTTTCCCCTTTCCAAGCTGCAACAGCTGGAGGAGGGGCAGAATCATTGGGGGTGGGGGCGCAGTACAAAAAAATCACTCGGGTTTGGCAGGTGGAGGATCCCAAATATCCACGGAACAAGTTCGATCGCCTTGGCTGGGGGTAGGGGGTATCGCAGAGTCCTCGTTACTGGAGACCAGAGGTGGAGATTGGGGACGCCCCAAGGTAGACCTCTGAGATTTCTGGCTCCTCTGGAGTTCGGCACAGCAGACCTGGACTAGGAACGGAAGTCAAGGTTCTCCGAAAAAGACTCAAAATCCTAGACAGCAGCGATCACTTGTTAAGCCTGCATTCCTTCTCCAGTATCCATCCCAGTCTTGCTCTCTAGCTGGCTGCAGGAGCAGCACACGCCTCCCCAGGCTGCCAGCGCGCACGGGCGGGGGCGGGGCCTGACCGGGCCGAGGGTGTGGCCTTTGGGGCTGTCACTAGGGGTGCCTCCCCTTGTGGCTGGGCGGGCACAGTCACGACGCTACGACCCCACCCATCGGCCCAACCCCCACGACTGCTTGGCTTCTGGAAACTATCCCAGTAGCACTTGGGTATCACCCCCAATCGAGGAGCAAATCCAGGAGGCAGATGTGAACCGTAGGAGCTGGAATAGAAGTCCATGACCACAGCACAGGTGCCTCTAGAGACGCAGGGAGAGAGGGATTTTGATGGGAGATGCAGTCCAGAAAATGGGGTGGATAGCTTGGGGCGGCTTCCCTCCCTACCCTGATCTTTTATCTCCCCAGAAATCGATCCCCTGTTTACCCCCTAGAGGTGTGGTAGTAGGGCTCAGGTGCATCTCTGGTGAGACTGCAGGTCCAGGAACCCTTGTTTCTCCTGTGAGTACACCCCAGCCACAGTCTCAGCGTTCCTGGAACACGGAGAGTCTGCAGCCTCAGCTGCTGGTCCAGGCGGMCTCCCAGGCACAGAGAAAGATCAACTTTACCCATGTGTTAGAGACTGGTCGAATGTGAAGTCTGACCCTGGGTAAAGGCTCCTGTACACAGGAGGCTCAAGACACAACAGGAGGGAGGTTGGAGGGTTATGGACAAACTGTTAAAAATGTCCTAGACTGGACGTTTTGAAAGGCTGAGATCACCCCTCTGTGAAACTGTTGCTGCAAAAAATAATTGAAGCTGTGGCCATTGGAGAGGCTTAATATTAGTGACCCCAAACTTTACAGTCATCCACTTATTTTTTTTAAAGTATTGCACATTACCTTTTCCCTGCCTGAGCAGCTAAGTAAGTCTCTAGGAAGGCAACCCCAACCCAGATAAACTTTAGGTGGTTTCATTGGTGCTTAGTTTGTGGATGTCTCTGGGACATAGATGTGGGTATACAAGAACGGTTAGCACAGAGACAGAGCGGGGAGGGGATCAAGGTGATGGTCAGGTTTGGGTCTTGGGGTATCTCCCTCAGCACTCCGGATGGATCGAATAAGCAGTATGGTACGCAGGTCCGGCTCCTGGAGGGGATCCATCCTGGGCTGGTCGGTTGGCACCTGGGTTGCTGTACTCTCCGGCAGCTTTGTTCATGGGCCCTATTGGGCTTCCGTCTTTTGTGAGTCCCGATGAATTATTAAGGGAAATATTCCTGAGCTGAATTATAGATATGTTCCTGTGCACTGCACTCACCCTGTCGCTGCTGACGCGGGGAAAGACACCTGGAAGACTGCTTTAGTTGTTTAATTTTTAAAATAATGGGGTGGGGGCTGAGATGTAATTATTGAAGGAGGAACAAACATATAAGGTCTCGTGTGGGATCTGGTTTTCCTATCTTCTTCCACTCAGTGCACCTTAAGATTATGGCACACACAAATTTATCCCGAACACCCTCCACAACCACGCCACTCCTGCCCCACCCCCACCCTGTAGGTGGAGGAACAGAGAAAAGTTCCTACAGACGCCTAGAGAAGCTACATGTTCCAAGTCATTCCAAACTGGAGCTCATTCCAGCAAAGGGGAGGGACTGACTTCTCTAAAACTGAAAGCAATCATTTTTGATTCTAAAATAGGTTAGGTCCCTGTGCAGTCTTACAGGTGTCAGAAAGAGAAGACTGACTTCCTGTTAGACCATCAGAAGGATGTTTTAGGGAATGGTAGAATCAGGGCTGAGGGCATAGGGTATAAGATCTTGGGATGAGTTTCCAAAAGCAATTTGTCAGATCCATCCACAGTAGCTATGGAATGCTTCCAGGAGAGTTGAAAGATGAGATTGAATAATGTACTGAAGAGAATGGTTGTATTGAAGCTTGGATGTCTTTTATTGGATCACGTGGAAACTTTGAAGCATAGTTTGGTTCTATATGTCATTGCCTATTTACTCTCCCTATGGTCCAGAAAGTTTTAAACATTTAAATGCCTGAAGTCTTCATGAAAGCCTTTATTTCTTAGGTGTCCAGAAGAGAAGCAATAATTCAGCTGAATAAATGCCACTCTAATGACAATACTCATACAGAATATTGAACAGATATTTATTAATGACAATACTCATACAGAATATTGAACAGATATTTGTTGACTACTTGGTCATGGCATGGGATAGTGATTGAGTGACCAGGCCATCACTAACTATGTTCTAAGTTCTTTTCATGTATGTGGCTTGCTTACCTTGCAGGACTAAACATTTTGAATGACTGGTACTATTCTGTCACTATTATATTATTATATATATTATAATATATATATAATAATATAATAGTGACAGAATAGTACCAATATAATATATAATATATAATATATATAATAATATAATATAATAATAATATAATAATATAATAATATAATAATATATATTATATATAATATATATATTATATTCGCATGGGTTACAGAACTTTGACTTGTGTCTAATTTATGATATAGTAGCAGAACTAGCCCTTATATGTGTGACTTTGCAACACGTGCAAAGTGTCTACTCAGTTTCGGTGATACCACACGGTCTGTGCCCACCTATCCGTGTAAGCAAATAGCTGTCACAGATTCACAGAATCTCAACTTGTGCTATGATGCACATATGAAAGTGCCACGTCTGAAATACAAAGAACCTAACAGCATCCAATCCAAAGGAAACAGATAAGGACTTCCAAGGAAAAGAGAAAGTCTGAAGAGTCATGAGAGTTAGAATGGCTACTATGGAAAATATGTAGGTTCCTGGTGCTAGGGTTAAGAAGAGTAAGTAGCGGGAATTGTTGGGTTAAGATCAGACCATCTGAGAAGAACGTGTCCCACTCTCAGCTCTCTACCCCCATTCCAGTACAAACATATGAAAACATGAGCATGCACACATATACAGTCATGTACACACACACACACACACACACACACACACACATACAGAGGGGGAGGCACATGCACACATACTCCATTTTCCCACTTGAGTAATTATTTTCATAAAATAAGAATYATTGCATTTCTCTCTCTCCCTCATATTCTTAGGGTTTGTTTAGAACCTCACAAAGTGAGCTGGGAGATTTTAATTTAACTTTATTTTATTCTATTATAACCTACAAAATCTCTACCTTGACTATGTCCTAAAACTCTATTTCTTTAGAAAATATGTTTTCTTGATTTTTTAAAACATCACCTAATCAAAACTTTATAAAACTTCCCACCTCCACATTTACCTATTGTCTGGAATAATTTATCCTTGGTTTTGAAGTCTCCCGTTAATGGCATAAATGTTCTAGCTTGCTCCACGAAGCCTTTCTCTATGTAGAGTGGGGCAAAGACCAGCAGAATTGCTTTTGCACAAAGCAGGTTGGGAGGCCTGTGGGACTTTACTGAGTCCATTATAAGGACTTCTATCCTCCTCGGTGAGTATGTCCTGGTCCCAAATGAATAGCAATGTTCAGTCTACCCCTCGCTATTTACTTTGCTGAAAACAGGTACTTGCTTCCCCCACCCCACACCCTGCACCCTGCTCTGGAAACAAAAATTGTATCTGGCCCAGGTTATGGATCAATAAAGAAAGAGGTTTCCATCGTATGTTGGGAAATAACTAAATGGAGATCACTACTTTTATATCTTCTAATTCCAGATACTCAGATCACCAATTTTAAAGTTCTGAAGTGATGCAGAGATGAGAAAGAACCAGAGAACTTATTTCCATGCCGCCCCCTCCAGATTCATAGGCAGAGATTTTCTGAGCAGCCCACTATTCTCAATGCAAGTGAGCCGCTCAGCTAGGTGTTACTCATAGTTGGGGTTTCCAATGACTGCTCACCCTCATTTCCCATTCTATTACGTCATATGCTTATTCTACTCAAGTTTCAAGAACTCAGAACGGCATATTTATTTCTGACTACAGTCCACTTAAGTTTCTGTAGCAAAGTACCATAACCTTRGTGACTTACAAACAACAGAATTTATTTTTCACAATAATGCAGGTTAAGAAACCCAAGAACATGATGCTGGCAAAATCTGTATTTATTGAGTTCCCATCTCTGGGTTCACAAAAGCTCCTTCTAGCTAAGATACCCCCATGGTAAGGATGRTGAGAGAGCTTTAAGGCCTTTTATAAGGGCACTAATCACATTCTTAAGAAATTTCCTGGGATAATGGTATAATCACCTCCTAATAGCATCCCATCAGGGATTAGAATCACAACTTTAGAATCTGGGATGGACACAAGCATTCAGACTACAGTAATGGTAGAATATCAACCCTTGAAAGAAAGAAGAACCACTGAACTGCGACCTTTATTACAGCAGTTGTCAGGCAGAATAGAGAGGAAGATATTACCATTACCACCTCTTTTGGAAGAAAGCTGCTAGCACAGAGGTAGAGACAAGAGTCAACCTACTAGTGTAATAAGGCTCGGACAGAAGTCATATGGGAGGCAGGGAAAAGAGATGTCTAGTAGTGATTACAGAGAAATGTTCTTGAGCAGAAGTGGGTTCATGCCAAATGCTCAGCAGTGAAGAATGATGTGTGAGAGGATAAGCAAACATCAACAGAGGATACAGCATGTAATGGGAAGTGGGTTACTTCTTTAAAGTAGTTTTAGATTCAGTGTTGATGTAGTGAAATTGGTATGGTCTTGGTTACTTTTCTATTGTTGTGAACAGACACCATGACTAAGGTAACTTACAGAAGAGTTTGCTAGGGCTTACAGTTATAGAGGGTAAGACTGTGACCCACCATGGCAGGGAGCATAGCAGCAGACAAGCAGGCAGGATGCTGAAGCAGAAGCTGAGAGCATAAATCTGATCCACAAACTCAAGGCAGACAGGGCTAAGAATGGCATGGGATTTTAAATCCTTAAACTCCACCTTCTGGTGGCAGGCCTCTTCCAACAAGGCCACACCTCCAAGTCCTTTCTAAACAGTGCCACCACCAACTGGCAACCAATTCAAACATTCAAACATTTAAGCTTATTCAACCATATAAACTTCTAGAGAGCATTCTCATCCAAACAACCACAACATGCCATCCTCAAATGAAGGACTGTTGGAAAACATTGCATGGTGGGATTTCCTACTCTGCTCACAGAGCATACATGGAAAGTGCTCAAAACCAAGTTAGCATCTGCATGGTGACTAAATGGAATGGCTTACAGAAACTCCTAGCTGTAATGACAACTCTCTCTTCGACCTATGAATGTATCTCAGAAATCAAATGGATGAAATGAAACAGGCAGAATTATAGCAGACACAGATTTCTAACTGTAAACTATTCAGAAAAGAGCCCAGTGAATTGAAGGATCCCAGTCTTTAATACCATCCACATTAACAGCTAGCACCATTGCCTTTGAAATCCACTCGAGATACTATAAATGGGTAAAATGGACTCATCCTTTTATCTCTTTCTGGTTCTATTTTCCTTTTATGTGCATAGGAAATAGGCCAACTCTAGGGACTTGTTAAAGATGAAGCAGACCTTGGTGAAGATATAAAATCACCCTGCCATATCTTAATTATCATGAACCAACAAGAATCAAACTGGAGATGGGGGGTAGGTCAAGGTAAGAGAAGGTAAGAGTTGGGGGATGTTATTTCAGTTTTGCAGATACCACTAACACCATGCCTTCTGAGGTAAATACTAATAGTTATTATCAAGTATTTTTTCATAAACAATCACACTTAGGCCTTTGCAATTTTAAAAAGTTATAAAGTATTGTATTTGTGAAAAAAATTAATTCTAGTGTCCTTTAAATATGGTCACTAACATTAGGCTGGGTCTCATCCTGATAAAACTTGGACTCTCCCTACTTCCCCTATTTTGATCTTAATTGTATTCAGCCTCCAAGGATGGGTATTACCAATCCATACAGAACATCATTGTTCTGTACCCTAAGAATATCCATGTGCTGTTTCCCAACTGCTGGCACCAACACACCCTTGACTACTGCTTCTTCAATAGGCCTACTGTCCTTGCAATTTGGACATATTAGAAACTTCTTTCCCAGGATGTGCTTTCCAAAACAAGAACCATTACTGTAGGAAGGATGCTGTGATAAGTCAGCAGGAAGATATTTCTACTGGGCAAAGACAAAATCTAACCAGGGTTGGCGGGACAGCTCAGAGTAGAACAACTGATGCTCTTGCAGAGAGAGGACCAAGGTGCAATTCTCAGTACTGATATGTTAGCTCACAAGCATCTGAAACTTCAGTTMCAGAGGATCTGATGCTATTTTCTCTTTTCTATGAGCACCCATCACCCACATGGTGTACTTACATATGCACAGATGAAACACTCATACTCATAAAATAAAAAGTCATCTACCTATTGAGCTAGAGAGATGGTTCTGTGATTGGGAGCACTTACTACTCCTTTGAGAACATTCAGTTCTTAGCATCCATGTCAGGTATCTCACAACCACTTGTCACTCTAGCTACTGGAATTTGATGCCCTGCATTCACATGTACATATGCACTCACACATATATAAAATAACTATATAAATAAAAGCTTTAGGAGATGAAGAGATAGCTCAGCAATTTAAAGGACTTCCTGCTCTTCCAGAGGACACAAGTTTGATTCCTAATACTTAACATGAGGTCACAACCCCTTGGAATTCCAGCTCCAGGTGTCCTCCAATGGCTCTTCTGGTCAGCACAGGCATCTGCACACAAATGGCATACATTCACACAGACAGACAAATATACATAAATGTAAAAGTGAACAAAGAAAATCTTAAAATAAGAATAACCAAAATTATTTCTTCCATTTACT
>BDUI01000832.1:189378-203443 GCA_002335545.1 Apodemus speciosus
ACCCTTGATCATGACTGGTACAAAGCTGTGAGATCTGGCTTGTGGCATCTGGAGTCAGATTCCACCTCTGTTAATATTTTGCCACTTATTTGTAATACAGACTGACACAATTTTCATTAACCACACCTCTACTTCCTCCACCATTCAATAGGGCTAGTAATGTTATCTGCTATCACAGATGTTATTGGATTGATTAAATGCATTAATATACATAAAATGCATAGAGAAAGCTTGGCACATAGTAAAGCTTAATAATATTGGTTATTTGCTGAATAGTTTCCCCAAATACTCTATAATGAGAAGAGCTGTTCTCCATGAGTCCTGGTCATGGGACTTCAGGAAACCCTAAGGAGAAAGGGACATGTTTGTTAACAGCGAAAACATACAYCATTGAGAGTTCACCCATGCTGCATCCCATTTTGACTTCTCTTTCCCCTTCTACCAGTAAGAATGTAATGCTAGGGATGGAAGTTCCACAAATTTACAAGCAGAAGTATATCCATGGTCATCTTCCCAACCTACACTCAAATCTGGATTTCTACTACATAGTCTTCCTCATGGTTTAGTTCAGGGAAATTGACCTGAACACAATTAACAATGGTAAGTTYGCACCATCTCCATTCTCATAGGGAGACAGTCTAATGGAGGCACAGGCATAAAGAAATACTGTGTGTAAGTTGCAGTACAACAAACTGTATATGGAGATCAACTTCAGAGTATTATGGGAGTGAAAACAATGGAAGAACAATATCACCCTTGGACAGATTGGCAAGGATTCACCAAGACAGAKTAATTAATCTATGAATATGCAGGATCAAACTGTTCCTGTTAGAGCATCCGCAGGGTGGGGGGCAGTGAACGTTTAATGTAAAAGGAAAAGTCAGCAAAGGCAGAGTCTGGAAGGATCCCAGATTTTAGGAAAAACTTTGGTATCTGGAAGATTGCTTTAGCAGCAATAGAGCAGGCTAGTGAGAGAAAGGACAGAAGTTTMCTAGGGACCTGCTCATGTAAAGCCATGCTAAGGTTTTCATGGCTGTCCTACAAGAAAGAGGCAACTGGAAAACTCTGTGGTGCAATATGGGTGAAGTAATATCAAATTATTCTAAAATATCCTGAAAAGATTGAGGAAGTGAAGCTTCTTAAGAATACCAAACTCAAACACCACGGTGATAAATACCAAACTCAAACACCACGGTGATAACACAAAACTCTATCTCAGTGAGAAATCCCAAGCACATTGTGATTAAAACCAACTCTGGGAATGTATATGTATAAGGATATTTTCATATTTTCCAGGCATTTTCTAATTGTTTATATTGTATCTATACTTCATACATCCTTGCCTATTTTATACACAATGATGTTCAAACGATTTGCTTGCGACTTAGCTCAGAGCAAATAGAGAAGTGAAAAAAAGATCAAGCTAGAAAAACTGTTTTGTTGTTTTGGGTTTTAGGGTAAATGTCTACAAAGGAAAAATATATATTGTCTGAATGGAAYTGCTCTATCAATCTCTACAAATGTTTCTGTTCTTGAGAAAAATCAGTATGCATTACTCAACACATGAGCCCATCAATCTTAACTAGATAGCATTGCCAACAGAATAAAAAGAACTAAGTTGTCACTTCCTAAAACTGAGAGTTTTCATCCACAAAGGTAAATGTAAAGTGCAAGTTTTGGATTAAATCTAAAAGCCATGTGATATGTTTTAGAAGCAAAAAAAAGTACGAATAGTGTTGTTTACATGTTTTCCCCAAAGACATTCAATATTGAAATAGCATTTAATACCTTCATTTTTGCTGAGTACATCCTATGCTCACCATAAGGCGTAGATGACTATATTATAAGGAAGCACATTTTAAAAATCCAATATTTAGACCCAGGTATAATTACCTCAGAAATCCTTCAGATGCCTTTATGTCTGCATACATATATGTGTTATGTATTTATCAAAGCTTCCGTGCAATTAAATCATATCATGTGTATTTTCCTACTACTGTTACCTGAATGTTTCTTAAGTTATTTTGCCATTTGGCTCCATATGTGACCTAATTATTGTGACTCCGTTATCTTAAACAAAGAAATAATCACAATTTTCCCCAAAGGTTGTCTAATTCTTTCATTTTTTGTTTTGTTTTGTGGATTTTGTTATATACCAGTAATATTTACAGCAGGAATTCATTTTGGACTATTTCAGAAAAACCTTTTCTTCGGATTACTTAAACATCTCTTTCTCATCAAGTTTCATTGGCTTCATTTAAAGGCTTTTGCTGAAAGGTTTCAGAAATGATCCTAGACCTCGAATGGAGATRGAGGTAGAGCTAGGGTGAGGACTGGGTCTCAGTMACTCATTCCTCGAGCTGGATCTCTCTAGAGCATGGGAAATCAAAAGTCATGTGGTTTTGCCATCTCAAAGATTTCAATCTGACAGCATTATGCATGCATTTTTGAAATTCAGATCTCTCTTAGAAATTTATGGTGCTTTGAATGAGAATGACCCTATAGACTCAAATGTTTGAACAGTGGATCCCAGTTGGTGGCACTGTTTGGGTAGGTTTACAAGATACTGACTTGCTGGAGGATATGTATGTCACAAGGAGATGATGTTTCTAAAGTCATATGCCATTTGGAGTTGGCACTGTCCTTWGCACTGCCATCATGGGCTGTAACCCTCTGGGACTATAAACCCAAATAAACCCTTTCTTCTTTCTGTGGCCTTAGTCACAGTGTTTTATCACAGCAACAGCGAARTAAGTAATCCAAAATTGAACTCCATTATTTTGTCAAATGGCATCTTAGGTTAATTAGATTTAATTGGCCTTAAGCCACATCTGTGTTTTCATTACAAGACATCTTACCTTAAATTCAAACTAAATTTCACCGAATCTCACTGGCGTCTCTCTGAAAAAGCAATCTTAGAATAGAAAACATTTTTAAAGTTAAAATTTACCACTATACCTTCCACCCACACTTAAAATGTGCCTTTCCTGGGAAACTGTCATTAGTTCTACTAATGAGCCTTTTCTTTTTGTACCAATACTTGAAATACTTGACTAAGATAAGTCATTTTTCATTTAATTTTTTTAAAATTTTTAACTCAAATTTATAACTTAAAAATACTCTTGAAAAAAATCTATAGGGCTGCTGAAGTAGTCTTATAATTCTAGATACGGGAGGTCAAGACAAAGAAGCATGAGCAGAAATCCCACCTGGGCTGCACGATGATTTGAAACACAGCAGGAGTGACTTATTAATATCTTGTCTCAAAAATACAAAAAAAGGATGGGGGTTGTACCACACCAGTAGAGCACTCACCAAGCATGCACAAGATCTTGTGTCTGATTTCCAGCACTATAATAAATTAATAAAACATTGCCAAGTTTGAAGAATCCTTTGAGGGGGTATTTATTTCAGAATATTTAAATTTATTTACCAAAACAATGATGTGGGTCTCTCTTTTCCTCATGAGTCATTGACCACCAGACCAAGAAGTGGTTATGATCAGGGTTCAGATGGAAGGATGTCCAGGAATCGCTTCATTGAGATAGCTCATTTTATTGTTCCTAAGGTAGAGTGTAGAAGGACTCTTAGGGTACAGGTAGAAAGAGTTTATTGGTTATAACACACTACCTAACTATCATATGGGCAGGAAGCTATAGTGGGACTTGGGTACTGAGTCACAGCAATGATTGCAGAGAGCTCTACTCAAGGTGATTCTCCAAATAAGGTGCTCAGAGACACTCTTCACATAAGGTTAGGCAGAGAAAGGGAAAGCCAGTTCTCAATTTTGCACTGAGCTCAGAGAGATATTTGGACATGGTGGACTGTAGTCCTAATAGCAGGGTTCTCCAACACAACAACATCTTTACATTATGTAGTTTTACTTTCTACAAATTTATATTTAAGTATTAATAGACTGAAATTGAAAGACTTTGGTAATGGTAATATATTTTTTAAAAGAAAAGTAAATTCTTAGACAAATGGATGGAGCTGGAGAGCATCATACTGAGTGAAGTAACCCAGTCTCAAAAGAATACCCAAGGCATGCACTCACTGATAAGTGGATATTAACCTAGAATCTTGGAACACCAAAGACACAATCCACCTACCAAATGCTGTCCGACAAGAAGGAAAGAGTGGACCCAGGTTCTGGAAAGACCCATGCAGCAGTGTAGGAGAATACAAAAACAGGGATGTGGGAAGGGGTGAATAGGGGGATGGGGGGGAGGAGAGGTAAAAAGACATATGGGACATTGGGGGGGCGGGGAAACCAGGAAAAAGGGAAATGAAATGTAAATAAAGAATATATCCAAAAAAAGGAATATATCCAATAAAAAAAAGAAATCCAATAAAAAAAAAGAAAAGTAGTTGATGGTTTAAAGAACTAGG
This sequence comes from Apodemus speciosus, assembly GCA_002335545.1. NCBI lineage: Eukaryota > Metazoa > Chordata > Mammalia > Rodentia > Muridae > Apodemus > Apodemus speciosus. The sequence goes on from BDUI01000832.1 coordinate 193,768, forward strand.
AAAACTGAAATCTCCCGGCTCTTTAGATCTGTTAAATTAGAAATAAACCTCAAATATTACCTAGCAATACAAAGTAGACAAAGAAAGGGAACTATGTCACTATCCATGCCAAGTATTTCAAAGATATGCTAAATACTTTTTATTGCTAAAATATTAATATGTTTTATAATGCCAACTTGCCTGGATTTAGTATCACATTTGGGTGTGTCATGGAGGCATTTCTGGAAACATTGAGCTGAGTAGAAAGGTCAACGATGACTGTGGTTTGCAGCATCCTTGTGTACTAGGTCAATGAACAGGAACAGAACACCAGCATCACCTCCCGCTGTTTTCCCACTGCAGGCACATTACAATGGTACATCTATTATGATTTCTTCACATTGATAGACTACACGCAAATTATGAGGCATGGGAAACCTTCCCTCCTTATGTGGCATTTGTCAGATATTTTGTCCCAGAAAAGAGGAAAAGTAAATAAAGCATGTAGCTGTTCTTGTGAAGGAAATATTCTGAGAAAGGCTGAATAGAAATGGACGGCACCCTGACTCTCTCCAACAGAAATTTCCTGAGGACTCCTCCAGTAACCACTTTACTGAAGGAGATGTTGAATGCTCCCTTTGTTGCATGCTAAATAAAAAATCATGGCTGATTTTTCAAAGTTTAAGCATCACTCAGCTTCCAGCATGTAAGAGGGAACCTTCATTGTCACTGAATGAAAGCAGGCTTTCTTCACTCACGACGTGTATTTATCCCCCGTGGTTCTACATGCTCAGCTCACGATTCCACAAATACCTCTGATCTTTAGGGAATCTCTCAAATCTAATAATTCCACAAAACAGCAAAAAGTCAGTATGCTAAGGCCATGTTAAAGACCATACTGCTGATGTCATATAAGATGAAATGGTCACATCATGGCCACAATTTTGTCTTTTTTCTAAGACAATTTTGTGATGTTTGTAGTCTAGCTTCTTCATCTTAGATACAATAAAAATAATGGCCAAAACAAATTTTGATTTGGTCATCTGTTTGTCTCAATCCAGTCCATTAAATTTTATGGACTTCTCAAAATTTTAAATAGAAAGAATTCAGTGGAACCACAAAAGCTAAAAGTTCACAGTAGAGCTTAAACAGTATGTTCAAAGCCACTTAATATCTGCTTGGACCTTGTTAATCATACTTTCCTTTTTATACTAAAAATGAGAAGCCTTTTCTTAGAAAAGCTAAAATGTCTTCTGTCTTCGAGATCAAGAGTCACCTGGGGCAGTCCCCGAAGCCTGTGACCTATATGGTTTGCTCAGTTCTTCAAGGACAGGCAGACACAGATACTCAAAGACACACTTGGGAAAAGTCACTATTGGCTATTTATAGAAACCACATACAGACAACTTGGAAGTGCTCCTCCTCAGAGCTGAATAGGAATTGGTAGTAGCTGCCATCTACAGAAAGCACAACAGCCTTTGGCTCTGTTCTAAAGGCAATAGACACAGGGGAAGCCTGGGGGAAGCTGAAACTTTGGAAAACTCTACTTGGAACTGAAGTATTTCAAAAGGAAAGTAGCGGATGCTGTTTATTCCCTTTAAAAATTTTGAACAGCAAAATAGGGGTGCTGTGGCAGGATCATGGAAGAAAATAGTAAATGTTCATTGCTAGACATCTTCATAGCTCCTGGGCTAATTGCGATGAAGAAGTGGCAATTGTTCTTCTAAGGACCTCTCTTGTAAATACAATCACAGAAACAACTTCTTCTCCGCTTGCTGAAATGTTAAGATAAATTAAAAGAGAGACATGTCATGATGACTTGCTGACCAGAAAGCTGGTTAGCATTCATAAGGGACCTAAATGTGCTTGGTGTTAATTTGTTCCTTTAATTATAACATGTGCTCCACAGTTTTATTTGTTTGAACTTTTGGTCACCAGCAGGTGGTACTGTTTGGGAGGTTGTTGAACTTTCAAAGGTAGTGGGTGGGTCTCACTGACAGAGGTGGCTCAATGAGTGGTGGGCCTTTGAAGTTTGTACGGAAATATGGCTTTTAGTCCATTTTCTGCCGTTCAATTTCCTGTGTTCTGTCTGCCAAGATTTGAGCACCTATAATCCTGCATTTCCACTTCCATGTTAACATGCCTTCCCCACCAAGATAAAGTAACATACTTTGAGGAAGTGACAAAAAAATTATGTCCTTTTTCTATTAGTGATTTCTGTCAGATATTTTGCCATGGAAGTAAGGAAAGCAACAAGCAATGAAAACATGTGCCAAGAAATGAAGCCAATACTGTGATAAACCTGACCGCGGGAGTCTTGGGTCTTTGAAATTAGATTACAGGAGGAATACAGAAGAGTGTGGTGATCCAACGTGGAGAAACCCTTGAATATTGTAAGCAGAACTTAGTGGGCCATTCTTCTGGGAGACAAGAAAGTCAAGATATCAATCGACATGCAAACAACAAAGGTTGTGTTTCTGGGAGTGATGGTGGGGAGAAATATGTTAGGCTTTGGGTAGACTCCATCTGTGCTGCATTCTGCCAAGAATTGACCTATTTTATACGCTCATGTCCTAAATTTTTAGGTGAGGTTGACTTCTAAAGTAATGAGCTATCTTATGTTGTGGATAAAATTCCAAGAATGCGTTTCATTCAGACTGGAGTGTGGTTATTATTTGTTGCTTTTAGTCAGGTTTATAGTAAGTACATAGAGCAAAATTTGTATCAGATGTAGAAAGTGTGCAGTTTGGTAAGAGAAGAGGTCTTTGCGCATTTATAGATGCAGACAAAACAGATGTGGACAAAGTGTCTGTAATTTTTGAAGATATTGGTTCATTTGGCACTAGAACAAGAGGAGAGGTGTCTTGAAAGAAAAATGCTTCCAATTAAAGTCTTCAGGGTATAATAGTGCAAATTAATTTCATTTTTTTTCTTTCAAAAGAGAATGCTGGACTAGAGAGATGGCTCAGTGCTTAAGAGCACAGAAGATTGGATTCCCAGAACTCACATGGTAGGTCACAATCATCTGTAACCCCAGTTCCAGGAAATCTCCTTATCCTTCTGATCATAGGCACCAAACATACTCATGGTACACAGATATTCCTGCACGCAAACCATTCTTACACATAAAATCATTAAATACAAATACAAAAAGTTACAAGAAGAATAAATACACCACAAAAATCAATGTAATCAAGAAATATAACTTTTCAACCTGAGTAGTAGCAATAAAATGTTATTGAAATGTGAAAGAACACATTTTCACCTATCAAACTGACAAACATCTTTTATTCTTTCATATATTATACCCTGACCACAGTTTTCCCTGTCTCCCCTCCTAGCAGACCCACTCCCCCTCTGCCTTCTAGAAAAGAGCAGGCCTCCCCAGGGACTCGAAGAAAAAGGCGCAACAAGCTCTAGTAAGACTAGGCAAGAATAGCAATGGCTAGTTTTTGTACAGACACTATGGACACTTCTGACCCAAAATTGCTCTAATCTTCCTAGAAGGGATAATGTGGTATTGTTCCTTACAAATTTTAATGATAGACTACAATTTGAGATGACAGTTCAATATCTAGACTGGTACCCAATAGAAGTATCTATAGACATATTCACTGGTTTCTTTACTCAAGTGGACAGCTCAGCATCGCTTAGAAGAGCCTAATATTAGACACAATTTAATGTCTTACTATTAGAAATTTATTAAGGAAATTACTTCATCCCTCAAAGCTACACTTGGAAGAATCTTTTTGAGGGAGAAGAGGTTATAAGCATGAGGTTATAAGACTGAATATACCCAGGAGGCCATGTTTATGCATATGTTTTTGTCACTTACAAATTCTGCTTTCCTATCAAATCCTAAATTCTGTTTTAAAGTCGAGGACGTAAAACAGTGGAGAATGATGATCTGATTCCCCTGAAACAAGAAGGCCCAATCTGTATACTCCCCTCTGTTAGCTTTTTACGGAGAGTTGGGAAATGTAGGTAGTACTGTCTTTACACTCTATTTGATGTACCACTTAGATTCTCAGAGTGTTTGTTGAGTTGAGTGCCCATTTCTAGATTGTTTGGTTCAGGCTGCAGAGATGGCTTGAGTGCAGTTCCCAGCACCAAGGTTAAGTAGCTTACAACTGCCTGTAATTCCAGGTCCAGGAGATCCAATGCCCTGGCCTATGAGGACACCAAACTGATTTGCACATACCCCTACCCCAACAGACACACTCACATAATTAAAAACAATAAAATAAATGTTTAAATTTTTTATTGTTTCCTTATCATGCATCTAACAAAGATTGATTTGTTTACTCATTGTGTTCCATAAAACATTTGGTACCAAACAGGAAAAGTAATGTAAACAAAATCATTGCTTTTATGCTTGAATTAAAATAGACAAGTTGAATGGAAGTTTTGTAGGTGTGTGTGTGTGTGTGTGTGTGTGTGTGTGTGTGTGTAAAATGTGTTACTGGGTGTTACATGCCATGGAAATAAAGAATAATACACAATGAAGAAGAAGAGAATAGAGCTTTTGGCTGCTGTGAGAATAAAGGCCTAGGAGGGAGAGAGAATGCAGCTCAGTGGGAGAGTGCTTATGTAAACTTATATGAAAGTCCTAGGTGTGAGCTATCCAGTCTCAAACCAGAGATAAATAAAACCTACTTGACTTAGCTGCTTTTCTATTGCTGCGAAGAGGCATTGTGAACAAAGCAACTTATTAAAGAAGGAAGGATTTTAACTGGGAGTTTGCTTACAGTTTTAGGGGTATAGACCATGAGTGTCATGGCAGGAAACAGGCAGCAGGCAGGCACGGTGCTGGAGCAGTAGCTAGCTGAGAGCTAACAGCTGATCCAAAAGAAGCAGAAGCGGGCAGAGAGAAAGTAAACTGGGAATGATGGCGGTTGGGGTGAGAGAGCCCGGTTTTCCCGAAGGGGGGAAACTGGGAAGGAATATAACATTTAAAATATAAATGAAGAATATAGTCAATAAAAAAGAAAAAAAAGTGCATACCATGTATGTTCTTTTGCGATTGGGTTGCCTCGCTCAGGATGACACTTTCTAGTTCCATCCATTTGCCTAAGAATTTCATGAATTCATTGTTTTTAATAGCTGAATAGTACTCTATTGTGTATGTATGTGTGTGTGTGTATATATATATATACATATATATATATATATATATATATATATATATATACCACAGTTTATGTATCCATACCATAGTTTCTGTATCCATTCCTCTATNGTCAGCAAGTAGTACTATGTCTAATTTTCTGAGGAATCACCAAACTGATTTCCAGAGTGGTTTTACCAGCTTGCAATCCCACCAACAATGGAGAAGTGTTCCTTTCCCCCCATATCCTCTCCAGCAACTGCTGTCCCCTGAGTTTTTCATTTTAGCCATCTTGACTGGTGTTGTTTTGATTTGTATTTCCCTGATAGCTAAGGATGCTGAACATTTCTTTAGGTGCTTTAGAGCCATTCGAATTTCCTCAGTTGAGAATTCCCTGTTTAGAAGCAGATGTTTTCCAAAAGCTCAAAATAAACCAGTTACAATTCACCCCGCTCAAGAAGAAGGACAACTTAAGTGAGGGTGCTTCGGTTCCCCTAAGAAAGGGAACAAAACAGTTGCAGGAGCAATAAGGGAGACAATGTGTGGAGCAGATACTGAAGTAAAGGCCACCCAGAGACTGCCCTACCTGGGGATTCATCCTATAACAGTCACCAAACCCTGATAGTACTGTGGACAACAAGAAGTGTATACCAAAAGGAGCATGCCATGGTTGTCTCCTGAATGGCCCTGCCAGAGCCTTACAAATACAGAGGCAGAAGCTAGCAACCAACTATTGGACTGGGCATGGGGTCCCCAATGGAGGAGCTGGAGGATGGGCCAGAGGGGCTAAAGGGGTTTACAGCCCCATGGGAAGAACAATGATTTCGGCCACCCAGATACCCCAAGACTCCCAGGGACTGAACCATCAACCAAGGGGCACACATGGTTCCAGCCAAAATTGTGGCAGGGGAAGGCCTTGTTGGGCATCAGTGGGAGGAATTGTCCTTGGTCAGGTAAAGGCTCAACAGAGTCCTGAACAACCGAGAGGGGGAGGAGGGAGTGTGTTGGGTGGAGAGGCATATATGTGGAGGCAGGGGGAAGGAGGAGGGGGARGGGTTGGAGCTCTTAGGGGAGGGAGGATATCGGATATCGGAAAGGTTTTACTATTGGCAACGTAAATGAAGACGATATTCAATAAAAAAAAAAAGAAAGAAAAAGAAAAAACAAACMCCGTCAGCAAAAACAAACAAACAAACAAAYAAATAAATAAATAAATAAATAAATAAATAAATAAATAAATAAATGTGAAAATTTCCCAGGTTGGGGGGAAAACAAACTTCAAAGCCTACCTCTAGGAATACACCTCCTTCAACCAGGTCTTTCCCACAAGGTCACACCTCTAGCCCTCCCAACCATTTCAGTGACTGGGATTGAGTGTTCAGAGGATTGACCTAAGGGGGCCTATTCTTATTTAAATCACAAGACCATAGACTGTGAGGAAACAAAGTAGCCTGCACTACAGATTTGAAAGGGAAAGGAAGCCTGGCCAGCCGAGTGGAAGGCAAGGATCCCCAGTCAGGAGTGTGCTTGGAGAGGCCAGAACACTAGCAGATCAAAAATGGTGAAGTGTGGTGAGGTAAAGGAACTCAGAGTCACAGATGAAGCCGGAGCGAACAGTGTAGCAGCGAGGGTAGGAAAAAAAAAAAACTTCATAAAATATGAAGCGTTATAATCAGATCCAGCAAGAAAACACGGAGCCGGACAGACTGAAACTCGCGATTCAACCCCAAAGCAAAGAAAGAAAATAAGTTCTGTTGGCCGGTGTGAACGGTCTTTGGAGACAGTAAGGCCTAAAATGTGGCGTCGGGGCTTCCTACAAACTCAAAATTGTTCTGAAGAAATCTGCATAAAATTGCACAACATTTTTAAAAGGATGGTTTACTCTTTTTTTTTTTTTTTGAAAATGTGTTAGAAATGACTCTGTGCGTCCTCATTGAGTCGCCAAGCATGAAGATTGAAAACGCTACGGTTCGTTTCTGCAGTCTGCTTCCTTTTAAATGCTATGCATTCAGACTTGCTGTGGCTTGCTACAGAGAAAATGAGTGATTTGAGTTTTTCTCCGGGACTCAGAACTGATCCAGATTATTTGGCAACTTCTCCAGTTCATGCTGCATTTGCATTTTAATGTGGTGTTGATAGACACCGCTATCTTCCCTGAACATTTTGTTCCTTTCCTTTACAGAACTGCTATTCTGATCGGAGGGTTAAAATAACAACTTAAAATGAAATCTCTGATGGAAATCAGGCCAACCAATTGAAATAATTTAAAATAAAATCCTACTTCAAGATGCACATGTAATAGATCAAAATGATATACTTCTGCTGTTTCAGGGGGAAAATGAATTGCTATGAATACTGCCTAAACAAGAGAAGGAACTTCAAAATACTGGCATCAAAAATAACAGAAAGTTTAACCAAGTAAAGGAGGCCACCATGATACAGATCGATACTACATATTTCAGACTATACATGGCTGAAAAGGACTGTGCATTGATTTTTTTAATTCATAATGTTTTGTTAGATATTCATGATGTATGCAACATTATATGTAAGAGCTGTGCTAAGCACAAGAATAACTCAGTCTCATAGGGAATCAGGAGAAGTGAATTAACTATACAATAAGTATGATTTTTTWAAAAAAAAAAATTAGCCCTGAATGTAGTCAGAGTTGTTGAAGGAATGTACAAGACCAGAAAATCAGGGCATTGTTCTTTAAAGGAATATCATTTTTATTGACAATTAAAAGGAATGGGATGGAGACTCAGCAACTCAGGATCTGGAGGGTGGTCCTAGAGGATGATTCTTGAAAAGGCATCAAGGGTCCCAGCTTCCATTAGTAACTCTGTCCCTAATTAAATTGGTTAATTGAAAGGTGGTTGAATGTATAGTAAGAGAAAAGACACAAAGAGCAGATGCTGTGTAATAAAATGGTGCTTGACGCAGCTAAGATCAAACGACTGGTGGCCTCTGGGAGTATGGCTTCCACCTTCTTAATCAGACGCCTGCATCTGGGCTACTGCACATCTTAGACATTTTTAGGCCCCAGAAAGGCAGTGTTGATAGGTTTGATGTCCTCCTTGTATATCTCCCACACCTGATGCACTTTCCCACTCTCCATCAATACATTTGCTTTTAAAAGCAAAGGATAGTCTAATACATTGACCTTCAAAGGACAGCACTAGAGTTTCCTGGAACACAGCCACCCATGGTTTTTATTTTTAAAAATGCAGAATCTTGCGTCTTTCCTCTTGATGATTCATCATAACTTCTGAGGCTACAGTTAAGAGATCAATAATTGTAGTCCTATTGTAGATGACTCTGTCTTGTGACTCTAGTCCTCATTCTAGACTTCCTGTTACGTCTTCCTTGCCATGAAAAGAAGCTGGTACACAGTTGCACGTTGACAAGAACCCACAAGGAACTGAAGCATTTATTTTTCAGTCCATTTCCCATCTCTGATCCAATTTATTTGTGTTTAACCTTTTTAAACTGCTTAGTGTTTCTAAAAGTAACAGGGAAGAACTCTTAAACTATGCAACTTGGTCCTGTAACACTTTCATCTCTTCTGTGAACAAATAAATTCATAAAAATATTCAAAGGAAATACATCTGAAAGACAACTTTTGTTTCTTCTCAATACAATTTTTCCCTGATTTTTCTCTTTTAGCATGATTTGTGCTCTCAAAAATAAATACGTATTTCATAATAAAAAATAACCTAGACCCTTCATTTAGTGTGGAATACAACTAAAATAATTGCCTAAAACTCTCAGTGACCTGAAGAACAGTCTAGGTGTCTCTGTTGGCTTGTGTTTCCTGCACATTGTAGACATATTCAACACCCTCTGCTCTGTTTCAGGTCTGAACACGTTCTTTGATCATCAACCTTTTGCCCTACTTTTTCGGAAAAAAATTAAGTCATCAGAAACTCTGACTTAGGGCCACCAAGGGCTTAGAAAGTTTCAGTTTGGGGCATGAAGGGAAATCACAAGGGGACAATGTCTGTTCATTTTTAAGCCCTGTAAATCTTATGGTAAGAAAATTTAAAAGCAGGTTTTAAATTCTTAGTCCAGAGTTTTAAAGTTGAGGATAAAGAGAGTCTTTCCAAAACAGAGATACAGTCAGGATCTTAAAAGATGTTTGGCTTTCTTTCARTGAATGTTTCAATTATGAAGCAACTGATTATTTTAAATCTATTTTATTCCATGTAATATATTATCATATATTATGCAAAAACTATTAAGTGATTCCTTGATTAACCACATTCCCACATTTTTATCTGTCTGTCTGTCTGTCTGTCTATCTATCTATCTATCTATCTATCTATCTATCTATCTATCTATCCATCCATTATACACATATTAACACTAGGATGCATATACTTTGGTATCTTTACAAAGCTATGAATAGAATTACAGTGTTCATGTTTCTCACATTGTCTTAGGAGCATAGTGTACATATTCTTCTAGATAACTATGTAAAGTCTAGAAATATCATAAAATTCAAAGATATCTGAAACTGAAATGGTCACAGGACTGTCTGTTCATATTAAATCATCTGATTTAATCCATCAGCATTTGTAAATACTCAAC
>BDUI01000833.1:16864-28032 GCA_002335545.1 Apodemus speciosus
GGATTAGTTCTGTAGACCAGGCTGGCCTCCGACTCACAGAGATCCACCTGTCTCTGCCTCTAGAGTTCTGGGATTAAAGGTGTATGCTACCACCTGACTGGTAATTGTTAAATACTTAATTACAATATCAATAAGCATTAAAGATATATACAATTAAGTCCTAACAATTTTTATTGTGTGTCTGTCTGTGTCTGTGTGTATGCATGAACAGAGGCCAGCAGAGGGCATCAATAGTCCCCTCCTCTGTAACTTTTCCCTTTACTCCTTTGAGAAAGGGTCTTTCCCTGAACCCAGAGCTTGTATGTGCTTTAGCTAGGCTGTCATCAGTAAGCCCCAGGGATCTTCCTGTCTCTGTCCCTCCACAGTGCAGGGATTACAGATGTTTCCAAGACTATACCTGGCTTGTTAGATGATGCTGGGATCTGAATTCAGATCCTCATGGTTACACAGTACTCCTGATGGCCCTTCTGCCTCAGCTTTCTCAAGTGTTGGGATACCCAGTTCCAACAGCTTTTTAAAGGTAGAGATACTAGAAGAGACAATAAAATTGAGTTTGTCTAGTCTGTTTATGAAATTACCTACTGCCATTCAACTTGTCATGTTAATTGATGACTGTGAAACAAGTCACAGACATAATTAATTCAAAGAACAAATGAAGGCTTTGAAATGTTTGCCCAAAGTAAGTAGATGACTTGTAATGTGACTTGAGATTCACAGCAAAATAAATTCCTCTTTCTTTATGACAGCATGAACTTCAAAGGAAAAAAGAGAGGAAAGAATAAATAAAATATGTTCAGTCAGTGAAGTAAATGTCTGTCACAATCAGATGTGTCTAACATGCCACATTATGACATGACACTGTCATCCACAAAGTGCACATACACACATGCATACACACATGCACACATGTGAGCACACACAATTTCAGAATGTTTAAAGTAAATTAATTAATTATTTTGGGGCACAATCATACTATCCTGGGTACATGCAGCCTGCTGTAAAATACCTGAAAATGATTGTAAAGGTCAATGTTAGAGTGCTTACTTAGCACACTAAATTTAGTTCCCCAAAAGAGGTTGCATTTATATTAAATATTCTACAAAGTCTGATTAACTGATAGCACTTCAGTGATTATGGAAAGGCTAGGACATTACAGGTCCAGAATCTAATTATAATTTATTTTAGACTATCTTTAGTCCTTATAATAACTCACTTTTGTGTCTGACCTAACATCTTTGGAATTTATTAATGTAGCAGACTGCTAGGTTCCACTACCTAAAACCTAGAAAGTCAGCAGCTGGCATCTGAGACATAGAACTTGGTTCCTCCAACCTCCCTCACCCCACCCCACCCCCCCTCGCCCCGCCACTTTTCTGTAAATCACCTTATGTTTCCAGCAATGTATTTGAAATATTCTCTGTTCTGTTGCTCTAACAATTTCATGAAACTGTTACATCTGAACATGGGATTTGAGGTAACCTAAATCTGTGTTCCCAGGCCAGGGCCACTCATTTTTGGCTCCGAAATAGTCACTCAACACCTTGTTTTGTTTTGTTTGGTCTGGTCTTTTCAGACAGGCTCTCTCAACATACCACAAGCTAGCATCAAGTTTACCATAAGGTAAGAAATGTTTTTCAATTTTCAACTTGTTTTTTTTTTTTTATGTCATTAGATCCCTAAACACAATAAAAACAAAAAATCCAATACAAGCAGTGCATCATGGTCCACACCTATAACAGCACTCTTAGGAGGCAGACAGAGAAGAATCAGGGTCAGCCTTAGGTATAGATGGAATCTGAAGCCCGTCACAAAACCAAACCAAAGGAAAAGACAATTGAACCAATTAAAAGTGGAAAATAATGAACTGGAAGGTTAGTTTAGTGCTCCAGATCACTGGTCCTTCACAGGACCCAAGTCTGATTTCCAGTACCCACATGGCAGTTTACAACTGTCTATAACTCTAGTCCCAGAGGATCTGATGCCTTCTGGCCTTTGAAGGTACAGGCACATACATGGCACACAGACAGACATACAGACAAAACAATCATACACATAAAATAAAAATAATTGTTAAAAAGTGGAAAGTAAAGTGGCTGAAGAGGTGTCTCAGAGGTTAAGGGCACTTACCTGTGTTYCATTCCCAGTACTCACTCACAACCATATGTAAGTCCAGATCCAAGAACTCTAAGGCCATCTTCTGGCCTTAACCAGCACCAGGCATACATGTGGTACACATGCATGCATGCATGAAAAACAGCACCCCCTCCAAACACAAACATGGAAGTATCTTATTTTTTAAAAAGCGTACAATGTCAAAGTTGCCTTTAAGCCAGCTATGCTGTGCACCTGTTAATTCCAGCACTCAAGAGGCTGAATCCAGAGAACTGAGAGTTCAAATAGCAATATCCCATTTCAAAACAAACAAAACAAAAGTAGAAACAAACAATTACTACATCCAAAGGCCTAGTTTGTTGGTAACACATATATTTAAAAGTCAAATGTCCTTTACTTGGACTGGCACAGGCATGCTAGGAAAAGGGAAAGGAAGGCTTTTTCACTGACAGAATACTATCAGAGCAGAGGAGACAGACATATTCATCACTGACATCAGGCGCCGCCCAGGCAGGGTCATGTTGCTTTCATCTTCAAGTCCACAGACACATATTATTTCTAATTTTTGGGAGGAACTGGGAAAGGAAGTCCCGGAACCACCCCTCAAACCTTTTATGTAAATGAGGTCCCATCACTGTGTGAAGATTTAAATTTCTTTTTACAAGATCTATATTTAAAACAGAGTAGGCAGAAGCTCAGATAAAATCTTTGGCTCACCATCTGTTTTTCCTTTTTTATAAGCAATAAACACACTTGGAAAACCTCAAAAGAGTTTTGTGCTTACTTTAGGAAGAGAAAGCATGAAAGAAATTATTGTGACTGTAGTTCTTCTACAGGTTTGGAGTAGGATGGGGCAGAGTAAGTCAGAGAGGAACATGAAGAACACATGGGGCTTCCAAGAGATGTCATAAAAACAGAGGGAGAGCCACAACAAACGGTCACTGATGGAAAGATGCCCATAGACATGGAACTTYGAGGTGATAAAACAGGAAATGTCCATTTCAACCTTAAGTTTCTTGCTGTTGAGTTTTTCCTCCTTTTGTCACGTTGCTCAGTTTTTTTTCTTGCTCATTTATAAATACTCTTTGTAAACCAGGAAACTAACCCTCAAGTCTAGAGAGACAACTCAGCGGTTAAGAGCACTGGCCACTCTTCCTGAGGATCCAGATGCTATACTAAGCACACACATGGTACCTCACATCTGCCCCGTAACTCCAGTTCCAGAACCTCTGGGACCTCTTTCTGACTTCCTAGGCATGCATGTAGTGCACAGATACATATGCAGGCAAAGCAATCTTGTACACTGAAGAGAAGGAGGAGGAGGAAGAGGAAGAGAAGGAGGAGGAAGCCCTTAGACTCAGGTGAGGATAATCAAAGCATACTACAAACATGTTTGAAAATGCTATAATGAGGGCTCAAGATGTAGCTCAGTTGACAGGTGCCTGCCTAGCATACATTAAGCCCTGCCTAACCCTAGATCCACACAAACTGGGGATGGTGGCACATGCTTATAATTCCAGTGCTTGGGAGGTTGAGGCAGGAGAATCAAAAGTTCAAAAAACCATCCTCAGGCTACACAGTAAGCTGGAGCCTAGCCTGTGATATATGACTGTCTCAAAAACAAAACAAAATATTATAATCAAAACCATTTTCTATATAATTTATATCATGTGAAAAGATGAACATGATCAAAATATATTATGTTCATGTATGCAAATGTCAGAATGAGGCCCATTATTTTGTACAATATATGCTAATTACAAAAAGTAACTTGAAAAAATAAACTCAGGGCTGGGCCAATGGCTCAGTGGAAACGGTGCACCTGAGTTTAGACCCCCAGCACCCCTGTCAAAACTGGGGTGCAGTGTCATGCTTCTGTGACCTCAGCACTGAGGGGTGGAGGGGTAGAACAGGAAAATCCAGGGCTTACCGGCCAGCCAGCCTAACTGAAAGAACGAGTTCAACTGAGATACCCTGTCTCCAAAAATCTCAGACAAGAAACATCGAGAGTGATAGAGAAAAAACCCGACCTCCGGTCTCCACACCTACATACATAGATGAGGGCCTGTGCACAACACACATGCATGAATAAGTGAGAGAGAGTGCATGCACGCACATGCACACACACACATACTTACACATGCACACACAGAAACTAGTTTGTAGACATTATAACTTGACAAATCTTTCTTTCTGTGTGTTGTGTATAGCAGATGCCCTTTTGTTTTCCTTTTTAACCTCAATCACCACTCATCCATCAAAGAATCTGGAAACCTCTGCTGACTTCCAAAAGGCAAATAACATTTTTGTATTATTAGAAAACAGTTTTGACCTCTAGAAAAGCTGGCTCACCTTGAGAATACTACCTGACATTGCTTATCTCTTTCATCACCCTATCAATCATTAATGATGACTGGTTTTCGTTGGCATAAATAGCTACAGGCAGAAAAGCGCCTGAGAACCACAGATTTTTCACAGGAATCTTCAAATTCTTTAGCGTGGATACTTATTCACAGACTAACAAATCCCATCAAGTTTACTTCTTGCTACGACACTTTCTTTCTCCCTCTCCACTGCATTTCAAGCTATCTCTCATATTTCTTCAAATGTACCCTTTTGTTCAGAGGCCTCATCTCATTCCATCTTCAGACCTGATTGCCTTTCTCATCTCTGAAGCCTTCCCCTGAGATCCCATTCCCAATTACTCCCACTCCCAACACACACTTTCTTTTTTTTACTTCCTTAGAAGTTCATGTTGCTCTGCAATTACTTTTTATGCCTCTTTACCATACACTGAGCTACTGGAGGGCTGATGCACTCTATACTGTCTTTGCATGTATAACGTCTTCCACAAAGCCAGAACCCAAACATGTGGCCACACATTTGAATCTGCCATTCAGAGTCAATTCAAGGCTCATATATCCTCAAAGTAATCCAGGCCACGGTAACTGCTGCTCCTACTGTGAATGTGGGTGGCATTATTCCATGGGCTGCCAGCTTGGACTAAATAAAAAGGAGGAATTAAACTGAGCAGTCATATCTCTCTGCTTCCTGAATGCAATGTGACCAGTGGTTTCAAGCTCTAGCTGCCATAGCTTCCCTGACTAATGGACTGTACCCTCAAACTGTGAGCAAAAATAAATCCTACCTTAAATTGCTTTTGTCAGGTATTTTGTTACAGCAGTGAGAAAAGTAACTATGCCAGAAAACTGGTACTCAGGAATGGAGCCTTTGCTGCGATAAACTGACAATGTAACTCTTAGACATTTTGAACTGGTTTGTGGAAAGAATGTGGAAAAGTTTGGAACTCTAGGCTAGAAAAGCCCTAGAATGCTATAAACAGAGGTTAATCAAAATAATCTTCCAATTCATTAGCATGCATGCATACTTATTAACAGACTAATCCAGATGAATGGAACCCAGATGATTCCATGAGGAGTTCCAGATACCCAACACAGAGCTGTAAGATGTGGTGTTGGAATCTCTCCCTCACTATCCATCTTAGTTCTTCATAACTGGTTAGCATAATTCAAGCTCTTCTTCTAGGGAATGCTTTAACTATAACTGGAATTATCAATTTGAAAACAGGTGCTGAGATGCATCCTCTCAGAACCCAGATACTGCTGGCTTAAATATGACGCTGTATTCTGAGCYGCAACACACCTGCTCTTCACTTTCTGTTCTCCAAGATCTTAGATTTACCATTCCCTATTTTAGTTGTTAATAGTTTTAGCTTCCTTAACAAACATTCTAATGTATAGTTACTAGTAAAAATGCCAAACCTTTGAAGTAGAGTCAAATAAACAAGGAAAGTAAAAAAAAAAAATCATATGCAAGATGAAAATATTGTCTTTGAAAACAAGTAATTTATGGTAAGTAGGCGCAGACCAATGCCTTTCCTTAAGTGGAATTTGTCTAAAAAGGTTGTATCTTCCCCATAACTGTTCTTTGATGCATCCACACCCAAGCGGGACTGACAGCATTCTCCAGAAAACATGTAGATATAATCATTAGAACTTACTCCGTAATATGAGATTGATGGTAAGTGCAGGTTACTATTTCCAATTTTCACTGTTTTGCATATGTACTAATGGCAGTAAGGAGTAATATAGGCAAATATAGCTAAAAATAATCAGAAGATGTAGGTGCAGGGTGCTCTAGTTCCTACTTGTTTATAGGTAAACCATCAGTTATAATCTTTAACCGAATGTTGAATTTTTAATACAAAAAAAGACCTAAAGTTAGGGGCAATTCTTTCTGACACATACCCACATGAATAATCTTTCAATAAAGAAATCCTGGAATTAATTTCATGTAAGAAGGGACTGTTAGATATAGTGGTGCATGCCTGTAAACCTAGCACTCCGGAAGCTGTAGCATTAAGATCATAAGTTCGAGGACAGCCTAAGCTACACAGACAAACCTTGTCTAAAAAAAAAAAAAAAAAAAAAAAAAAAAAAGGAGGAGTCTGATGAATGGAAGGAAGCCATCAGCTGACAAACAGCAGTTTCCTCACCCCATTTTGCCCCTCCCCACCCCACAAGCTGTAGGAAGTAGAAAGCTGCAGAGTGTACCTTCCAGGCGAGAAGCAAAACATTGAGGATGGCCAGCAAAGGGCAGGGTCCATTCTCATTCTGGGTGATGATGGGCGTGTTCTCTTCTTTCCACTGGATCCATTTGATGTGATACACTGACTGTCCGGGAAAGCGTTCTTTAGAGGCCGCCAGCACCTGAGCCGGGTCCTCTTCCTCCTCTTTGCATAGAGGTGCAGCCCGGGGCGGCCCCGCCGCGCCCTCCTCCACGTCCTCGGGGACCCTGGTCTCTGCTCCCTCCTCACTATTGAACTCAGAGCTACTGGGGAAAGAATGCAGGTTGGAGAAAGACTCCAGGGAGTCCAAGCTGGGCGAGTCCCCAGGGGGGCTCGGCTCGCTGCAGCTGCTGCTCAGGGCGCCGGTGCTGCTGGGCTCCTCCGCCACCTGCTCCACCCTGCAGGTGCCCGTGTCGCCCACTGGCCCCGACTCTCGTCCCGCCGCGGCCTCGGCCAGCTCTGGGGAGGCGGTCACCTTGTGCTGCCCTCTTGAAGGAGCCTCCGAGGCGGCAGGGCTCGACGACGCGCTGTCCTTCAAGTCCGAGCCCGCGCTGCATCCGTGCTGCGAGGGGGACGTCGGGTCCCCGAGGCTGCTCTGCGCTGCCGCCGCCCCCTGCCCGCCGCTGTCCACCGCGCGTCCAGCGGGACCATCCTCAGCCTCGCGCCCGCCTCGCCGTCGCCCTTCCGGCGGCGACAGTCGCCCGGCCGGCACCCCGAGTTCCAGAGGCTGTGGGCTGTCAGGGCCGTTCTCCATCCCCGGCCGCCCGCCCCTGGTCCTATAGACACCACGGCCGGCTCTCCTCAGCTAGCGCCTCTGACGCCATGACAGCCGCTCTGTAGCAGCTCCAGCGCCCTAGCGCGGCCACGGCCAGGCACGTCACCGTACAGGGCGGCGGGAGCGCGCGCGCGTGCTCGGAGCGTGTCTCCGCGTGACTGTGCTCGGTAAGACGCCAGGACCCACTCTGGGAGCGCGTCTCCCCCGAGGCCACGCCCCTCCCGCTCGTTCCGGCCTGGGAAGGCAGAGAGAGATCAGGGGCGTGGCTGAGGGCGTGGTCAGAGGCGCGGCTCCGAGAGYCCCTTTGCCACTAGGAAAATAATCTTCTGTGTGCGGCCGGAAGTTGAACTCTCGGGCATCCCTGCTGCGCGCGGTTACTTTAAAAGCAGTGGCTTGAGGCTTGTAGCAAGTGTGGTCTAGTTTTGGGTTTGTGCCTGGTGGACCCCGAAAGTGGTAGTAGCATTGGAAGACAGCCATTCCCTGAAGGTCTCGGGAGAGCTGGTTTTTTTTTTTTTTTTTAGCCTTTAATGTTGAGAATTGGAAGCATTTCTTAGGAAATGCAAATTTTAAAGGCGAGATCTGTTGGAGGCTTTTGGAAGACTGTACAGCACAGGGACAGCTCTCCCTGGGTTTTGGCTGAGAATCGCTGTGCTCCCAACCAGCTACTGGTTTGCCCTGCCGGAGGTTCAGTGAGGTTGTGGATATTGGCCTACGCCCCAGGCGAGAGGGTAAATTTGGGCCAATAATAATAAATTAGTTTGCGTTTGAAGCAAGCCAAGTCTTTGCGGTTCTGTTCACTTGGCTCCTCTTTGCATGGAGTGGGAAGCTTCTGCTTCCCGAAAAAGTGACTTTTTAAATTAGAATTGACTTCTCATCAGGCCTTGACCTCTGCAAAAAGGATGGACAGAGTTGCCAGCAACTTTTTTTTGGGGTGGGGGGGTGGGGGGGATAAGAGTAGATATAGATCATCTAACCTGCTTTGCAAAAGTGTTTTTTTTCTGGACCCTTCCCTCTTCAAAGTTGTCTAAAGGCTCTGAGGATATAAAAATGAACAAGACAAGTCTTTCAGGATCAGGCATACAAATATATGGTACATCACGGAATGTTGTTCTTCTGTCCCACGACTGGTTAGAAAAGTAGATAAAATGCGTTGTTTTGCTCATTCACATATTAGCACCAAGTATGTTACTGAATACTGTGTTTTACACTAAAAATATCACTATTCCTTCTCAGAAATTTTGATCTCTTTCTCAGCCCTCTCTTCCACTTCTCCCTCTCTCTTCTCACCTCCAACTCTCTTCTTCCCTTCCTTTCTTTTCTTCCCTCCCTTCCTCCTTTTTTCAGTGCTGGGGCTCAATACATGTATGACAAACTCTACAGAGCCCTCTCCCATTTTGCTTATCTTATTTCACTTTTTGTTTTTTGAGACTGAGTCTCAGTATGCAGCCCTGGCTGACTCTGCCCCTCTTTCTCATTTGAGACAGTCTCTCCCTGTGTCTTAGACTAACTGACCTGGAATTCACAGCAATCTTGTACTTTTTCTCCCACTCCAATTTTGAGATATAGATGTGAACACTGTATTTTTTAAGACTGGAAGTTCTCTTCCTTCCTTTCTTGCTTTCTTGCTTTCTTTCTCTCTCTTAGTTGAGGCTGGGTCTCACTATGCAGTGTAACTAGAATGAAAGTTGTTATGTAAACCGGGTTGTACTCAAACTTACAGAAAATTAGCCGGGCGGTGGTGGCACACGCCTTTAATTCCAGCACTTGGGAGGCAGAGGCAGGCGGATTTCTGAGTTCGAGGCCAGCCTGGTCTATAGAGCGAGTTCCAGGACAGCCGGGGCTACACAGAGAAACCCTGTCTCGAAAAACAAACAAACAAACAAACAAACAAAAAAAACCTTACAGAAAATTGCTTGCCTCTGCTTCCCAAGTGCTAGAATTAAAGGCATGTGCCACCATGCCAAGCAAGATTGGCAACTAACTCCTGAAAACTGGAAAAGTTAGAAAAGATAATGGAAAGTTTTTTCCGAGTGTTGAATTTTGGAGTTCGTGTTGATCCATAAGCAATAATTCCTGCCATCACATTTGAGCTTTTTTCTAAAAAAAGTTAGAAAAACAAACAAAAAAACAAAAAAAAAATAAAGTTAGAGACATTAAACAATTAAGACTATGCTTCTGGCCGGGCGTGGTGGCACACGCCTGTAATCCTAGCACTTGGGAGGCAGAGGCAGGCGGGTTTCTGAGTTCGAGGCCAGCCTGGTATACAAAGTAAGATCCAGGACAGCCAGGGCTACACAGAGAAACCCTGTCTCGAAAAAAAAAAAAAAAAAAAAAAAAAAAAAAAAAAAAAAAAAGACTATGCTTCTGGATTTCCTCACTTTATAGCCTTGAAAGCCATGAAGTACTGAGACTATCACTGATATCTGAGAACTAAGACGTCGTGTGGTGCCTTAGATCTAAAAGGAAACCTGCAAAGGTGTGTTATATGATTAAACTGGGTGAATGACTAAATGATTTGTAAGCCAGCATAGCATACTATAGAGCCAAAAATAATGGGACATACTTGTCAAAGAATGGCTTTTCACCAGTTTTTGAAAATCCTATGTGGATACTTGCAGGGTAGCAGTGGTACATGCCTTTAATCCCAGCACTTGGGAGGCAGAGGCAGGTGGATCTCTGAGTTCAAAGTTAACATGGTCTACAGAGTAAGTAAGTTCTAGGACAGCCAGGGCTACACAGAGAAACCATGTCTTGAGAAACAAGCAAACGAGGAAGAGAGGGAAAGATTCCTTTAGTTTTATTTTATGTGTATGAGTGTTTTGCTTATATGTATGTACAATCACCAAGTATGTGCCTGGTGGCTGCAGAGGTCAGAAAAAGGGTTTGGATCCCCAGAACGGAGTTACAGGCGGTTGTGAGCCATCATGTGAGTGCTGGGAACTGAATCTGAGTCACCTGCACGAGCAGCCAGTGCTCTTAACAGCTGAGCCATCTCTCCAGCCCCACCTTTGTATTTGCATGTAGTTATTGGTAGTGTTAGGGAGCGATGGATAGGGGAAAGCAAGTCTAGAACAAATCTTAGTTTGAGAAATGAGATACTGATATAGGCTGGGAAACAGCTCAGTAGATAGCGCTTGCTTTGCAGGCAGAAGGGTACTCACAGGTACCCAAGTCCTTGAAGGTACAGGCAGGCAGAACTCTGTGAGTTAGAGTCCAGCCTAGCCTACGTAGCAAGTTCTAGGTCAGCCAGGACTACACAGTAAGCACCTGTCTCAAACAAACAAAAACAAACAAAGCCAGAAATAAAACAAAATAGAACAACAAAAACCCAAACAACTTGGGGAGTGATCCAAGAAGGAATGATTGACGTCTGGCCCCTACAGGACCTTCACAGGTGAGTACACCAATATGCATATGCATATGCATAGACACATACACACCCACATGTCAAAACATACTGACATAAAATGATTGTTGAGATTGTGTAACAATATTCAACAACTAGTAATAAGCAATAAATATGATAAAAATTTAGAGAAAAGAAACCCTTGTGAGATAATAATCAAAACTATAACTGARTATTGCCTTAGACTTAAGAAATACATGCCGGGYGGTGGTGGCRCACGCCTGTAATCCCAGCACTTGGGAGGCAGGGGCAGGCGGATCTCTGAGTTCGAGGCCAGCCTGGTCTAC